>JAJOOE010015122.1:0-28754 GCA_036250405.1 Solanum raphanifolium | reverse complement strand
AATAAGTATTAGTTACATTACTAAATATTTAAGAAAAATTAAAATTAGATTATGTATTTTAATTGTCTAAACCAATGTAAAACTAAAGAACAAATATTTAATATTATTGTCATTCTTAGTGTTGAATTGATTTTCTTTTTTGCATTAGTATTAATTTGATTTTGATTTGAGTTTTATTATAACTATCAACATCTATGAACTATAATCTTTATTGGACCATTCCGAATTCTAAGTTTTAAACTTGAAATAATATATTAAAAGATAAAAACTATGAAATAGTATAAGAAATATTTTAAATTATATCAAAGTAAATATTTTTATATATAAAATAAAATTTTAAAATTACATATATAATGTCGGGTTGGTTTGGTCTCAGGTTGATTTTTTTTAGTTAAAACCAAACCAACCCAAATATAGTCAGGTTTTTTTTCCAATACCAAACCACTAGTCAGATTTTTTACTCGGTTTGCGGGTTGGTTCGATTTTCAGTTTGATTTTGTACACCCCTAGTTACTAGTATACCATACAAATTTATCAGGTGAATACGAATGAATGGATATAAAGATGAATACAGACCAATAAATACCTATGTAAAATTAGAATGATACTGATGCAAACAAATATACACCAACTTATTAATGAATACAAATGAATATATTCAATACAAATGTATACAAATCTGTTAGATGAATATAGATCAATGAATACCAATACAAACAAATGTATACAAATTCATTAAGTGAATATGGATTGAGTTTCTCACCATAACTTCTAGCAAACAATTGAGGAAAATAATTTTTAGATCGTAGATTCGAATAACCTATGAAAGAAGAATAGTCATAATAAAATATTTTATGCTAATTTTAAGGAGGTAGATAATTTTAAATAAATCTTTTGTTTATTTTTAGGAGAAATGGTTTGAAGTTAAAAGTGAGATATACTAAATATCTTTTATTATATTTAAGAAAAATAATTTGAAGAGAGAAGGGTGTGATACAGAATATACATATGGCTATTAAATGCCAATTTTTGTAAAGCTTCCATTTACTAAATATATATTTCCCTTCTTCTAGTAACCAATAGTACCAAAATCAGAAATTTCACTAAGTGTATTCGAAATTTCATGAAGGATTGATGTTCAAGAGAATATATGTATATACATACTAAAGTAATTAAGGATCCATATACTTCAAATTGTTTTTATATTGTATAATTTTTGCACGAAGAATGTTCAACTGACTATATGTGACTATGCCACTGATAAACAAGGTGAAAAGATCAATGATACTTTTGTGAAATCATAACAAGACAAGAACAAAGCTCCCTAGGTTTAGAGAACATGACCATGTGGCCTGCATCGTGAATCATCTGGACCTCATCTGGTGGATTATTCTTAATCAACCACCTTTGAAATTGTTCTTCCTTGAGCACTTTGTCCTTGTCACATACAACATAAACACGATGAACACTACTGTATTTCTCTTTTGATCAAAGTGTAGTGTTTGTCAATAGGATTGACTCATCGAACAATGGTACGGGTCTTACCAAATATGTTGCAAGAGTTAAGTCCTGTAGAGTCCCATAGACAACAATTATTGAATTTTATCATAATATTATCAAAAAACAATTGAATTATGGGAAAAGGCAGACTTTGAGAAAAAGACTCATCTATGTCATCTGATAAAAGTTTGGTTATATGTCATATGAGAAAAGGCTTATCCATGCCATTATGAGTAAACTGAAAACTCATCCGATTTCGCAAAATCATTTTGTCCACATGACGAATGATGATTTGACCACATCATTAGTTTAATTTAATTTTTTAAATTAGTCAAATTTTCCCAAAATATTATCCTAGAAATAATATAAAGTTAGGGAAAATAAGTTTATAATTTTTTTGGGTTGAAAAATAGTAAGTTTATAGTTGATACATACTCACCTCAGGAGGGGAGAATTGATAATAGATGGTTGCTAAGACTTTAGGGCCTAAAACGACAGAGGTTGGGCCTTTATCCAATCCGTTGTTGTACACAAATTCAGTATCCATATGTGTTTTCACTTGTTGACTATACTGTCAATTTGCAAACAAAATCAATGATTATTGTTTAGTATATTAGCAATATAATAGTAGTAATACATGTACACTCAATTACCTTGGAAATTCATGTTTTTAAACTTTTGATCACTACGTGTCGTATGGACAATTTTTTTTAGACCAAAGAGTAAAACTTATTACATATGAAAATTTGTCTATGGCGCAAGCAGAATTAAAAGTATAAGATTATCCACCAATAAAGTTATTTTTATAGATCGCCACGGATTAACAACCTTAAAGATAAGGTTGTTAAGTGTAACGAACTACTCCGACCGTTATTAGTAGACCAATTAATGCTGAAAGAAATTAGTTTTTTTTTGGGTAGTGACTTAAAATTTCTAGGCTACGCCAGTCTCAGACAACAAAATCTGAGCAAGGTGAGGTCTAGAGAAATCCAGGAATGGGTTGGGTGTTATGTCCAAGCTTGATTCATGTTTTCTAGTAGCTAAGACATTAAGGAACCCATAAGACCTTTTGGAAACGAATTGGGGTGAGTAAAATTCCTGGTATCGACTTGGCGTGAAGGGGATAGCTTGGGGTGCCAAGGGTCGAAGGTATGGTGTGAAATGGGCCTTTGGCGGGGGGAGGGGGGGAGAGGCGCTTCCAAGTCTGTGATGTTTGTGCAAGTCGTTATAGAGAGCGTCACACCGCTATACTGGGAATTTAGCAGGCGCAATATCAGGGGTAAGTCTCTATGGCGACACCGCTAAAACAGGTCGGGATGCTATATCGGGTTAAATCAGAATTTAATGCAGAATAGTCTCAAAACCTCTTATTTTCTAAAAAAAATTAACCAGCTGTTTTGAAGAAAGTATACATTTTATTTTTTATGAAAATAATAAACATGATTGAGACTAACATGAAGGACATTAATAATACTGAGGAGCATACTCAGGAACAGGTTACACTACATAGTCGACAAGTCAAAATAGTTGAGAGCACACAAATAGAGGGACTAATAGATCAAGAAATTGCCACTATCTTGCACAATCCAGTGTTGATATCGATGGAACTTCTAAAGGATTGGCTATAAAAAGTTACAAGTATCAAGGATCGTATCTAATTAACAATATTCTTACTGATCTAACTGCTCGCGTGGCTCATGAGCATGAAAAGGGGGTCCTTGAGACACATATTATTGAATTGGAAGCCCCATTGCTGGGAAAGAGCAGAGCATGATGAAACCATTTGTCGAATGACCCTGCTACTTCCTTTTGTTTCACCCTCCCCCCTTCTTAGTTCCCCATCTTTTTTCCTTGCCTATTCCTAGTTGTTTTTCTGTCCTGATGGTTTTGTTGTTGCAATCAGGATCTTCTTTAGATGTTTTGTCATAGTATATCTTCTTGTTTAAATGAAATTATCCTCTTTTTGCTTAACTAACAGCTCTTGATCTTGTTCATTTTAATACGTTTTTATGTCATTCCTAAGTTTGATTTCACTTGTCTTGGTGATTGCCCCAGTGGCCATGAATTGGTTATAATGTTCTCCTTTGTACAATACATTACTGATTACACTTTTCAAGGATGCTTTAAGGGGGGAGATAATGAGTTGTGCAATATTCATAACCCACTAACTAACATGTTTCATCTTAATATTGCAATGCCTAAATACCTATAGTTACATATGTCATGGACTCAAGGATGCACAAATAACGAATAATATGTCAACATCAAAAAGGGGGAATTTTTTGGGGTAATGAAGTTAAGATGATTTGATAAATACAATTTAAAACATGTTAGTCAGCATGTTCCAGAAGAATAATGAACTAAGCTGGAAAAATCCAAGAACAGGCAAACAAAGTGAGTAATGACAAGTGTGCATGAATCACTGAGTGGATAATGTTAATTACAAGATAAAGCGCAAGAAGTCTGAGTGAAGAGTTGAAGTTCAATAACAACATTGATGAAGAAAGAAGCTTGTCGTTTGATGAAAGGAGGAGTTCAACTCAAAGACAACAGAGGTCGAGTTGTAGAAGAAGTAGCTTCTGGCAAGAAGTCTGGTTGATGTGAAATGCTATGATAGATGTGTTTAAATAGAGGAAAAGACACATTGAAGACTTAATCACTTACATAGCAAAAAGGCAATAGGCATATTGACTTTTTTGAAGTGCAGCTGAACTTTGAAGTAACACTTTGAAGAACCAAGTCCTGCTATAGAATTTATGTTCTAGGAAGTATATCTTTGTGTTTGTGTCTTGATGTATTGATAGTTCAGTAAGTTATTAACTAAAATAGGATCATACTCTTCAAGTTGAGGGCAACTCGAAGACTTGGGAGCACAAGCCTCGGAGGTTTGTGCTAGATAGTGCTTAATTGATAATTTCGTACATTACATAGGTTTGTAATCCTGTTTGTTGAGGCTCCTTGTTCTATTGAAGTTGGGGAGTAAATTGGGTTGTGGAACAAAGTCGTGGTTTTTTATACCTTTTAAGCCGAGTGTTTCCACGTTAAGTATTGTGTTTTTTACTTTACTGTCTTTACCTTATAATTGAAACATGTCAAGCAACTTGTTCAGTTAGATAAAAGCATAGATAAGTAAGATAATTCTGTAGAATATTAAATGGGTTTATATGTTCAATTCTTATTCAATTTATGTCCTTGGCTTTTGTGTCTTATTGTTATATAGGATTATAGGTGCTTCTATTATATAGAGTGATCTACAAAAATAACCTTTATGCACAGTTATAGAAGTCTGTTTATATAAAGTAGACCAACATGTCACTTGAAAAATAAAAGCAGGATAGCTACAAAATTTTTCGATAAACCCAATTTAATTCGTCTCTAAATAGATCCTACTTGATCAAAATTTCATATAATCCATTGTTATTTCATAGCTAAATGAGATTAGTATGAAATTTTTGTTGTTTCGGTATGAAATTTTATCTGTCGTTAATTCCTTATTTCTAGTACTAGTGTTAGACTATAGAAATTAAATTCATATGAGCAAACCTGTTGGGTAACGGCTACAAGATTGAGGTCAGGACCAGGCATAGAAGCTGAGACAAACACAGCCACAGCAATCTTGTGAGGGAACTTTTCCATGGCAAGAGATATGTTGATGCCACCCATGATGTGTCCCACTAAAACAACTCTTTCTTGTTGTGGCAAAGAATTCATAAATTCCATCAATGGTTCATTGTAATCAGCCATTGAATTGAGATCTTCAACATGTTTTGGATTAATTCCAGAGGCAGCCATGTCAAGAACACTAACTTTGTGTCCTTCACATCTTAGAATTGTCACAACTTTGTACCAACACCATGCACCATGACAAGCTCCATGAACTAGTACAAAGTGATTTTTATTACCCTTCTCCATTTTCCCTCTTTTTCTTGAAGAATTGTGTATATGACACTTTTCTAACTATTGAGTGGAATTTATAGTGAGAGAAAATTGTTTTACTTAGCTATAAATTATTTAGAAGGAATATTTGCTCTTTTAGTCCCTTGATTCTTTATGAATGTTGACTTTGGTCCTTTGTGCAATATTCGGATTTAACCTTGAATTGACGCGTGTTATATTGGTCACCTTACAAATAAATTATGTTACATTTTGATTATTTCTAGAACAATGTTATACTCAAATATAGAGCGATGAACTATACAAATTTAATATAACACTTAAATAATTATAATACTATTTTTGTCTTAATTTATGTGATAATTATAATAATATTTTTGTCCAACGATTATAATCCATTCATTTTTCGTCCCTAAGAAACAGATATGTTGTCTCTTACCGTTGATTTCTCAAACATCATTTCATTCACAGATTTTTCGTCACATGGCAATAATCTACATTCAAGGTTAGGTCTGTTTCTCTATTCTGCCATACTTGGGGCACAATAGTTTAAAATTATTTTACTTTCTTCGTCTCAATTTAAGTATGTTAGTTTGATCGGATACAAAGTTTATTACAATAATATTATTGCATTGAATTTAGTGAGTTGGTATGATGATATTGAAATAGTGTTGACATGTTACAGTGCTTGATGAAAGAAAAGCATGAACTGTGATACTTTGTTCACGGAGTAGGCGATATCAGGCCTGGTAAATGTTAAATACTGCAGAGCACCGACAATACTTCGAAATAGGGTCTGATCATGAAAGGGTTGACCATCAGAGGAGGATAATCTGCTTGAAGATGAAGCTGGAGTAGACACCGAGCTGCAAGACTCCATTTGGGCACGTTTAAGTAAGTCAGAGAAGTATTTTTGCTGGCACAAATGCAAGCCATGGGTGTCCAGGTTGCTTCAATGCCCAAAAAATAAGAAAGTTTGCCCAGATCTTTGACGGCAAATCGTGATTGCAACTTAGCTACAAGAGAGCTAATGCAACGAGATTTATTTCCCATCACTAATATATCATCAACATAAATCAATCAAAATAATTTAACACCACCAGAGTGCATATAGAACAATTAACTATCTGCTTTAGACCACTTGAAACCAAATGAGATTAGAGCATCAATGAGGCATTTATTCCACATGCGAGGCTGTTAGTGTTGGAAACTAGCTGGAAGAAAGGACTTAGTTCAACAACAGTTCTTTTCATTCATATTACAGATTTCAAAAAGCATACACACATATATCTACATAAGCTTTTCCAAAGTAAGTAGAGGACCAAACATATCCAACCACTATTGACTTTCTTACAAAACATAATCCATAAAATAAGGACTACCTTTCCTTTACATACTAAACATATTATTTAAAAAGAACCATTAAACAAAAATCATCTAGAAATATCTCATTTTCGAACACTCTTCCTAGAGATTTTTCTTTGACACTCCCAACTTAGCCCTTAGAACTTCAAATTTCCCCTCAGGAAGAGCCTTGGTCATGATGTATGCAATCTGCTGATCTGAGCTGCAATGAACAAGTTTAACTTCGCCATCCTTCTCTGCTTGTCTGATAGCGTGAAACTTCACATTTATATGCTTGCTACGACCATGTTGCACTGGATTTTTGGCCATAGATATTGCTGACTTGTTGTCAACCTTAATGACAGTAGCTTCAATGACATTTTGTTCCAGATCACGAGGAATCTTTCTTAACCATAGAGCCTGATTAGTTGCACCAGCAGCGGCGATGTATTCTGCTTCTGCAGAAGATTGAGATACAACCTCTTGCTTCTTTGAATTCCATGAGAACATGCTTGAACCAAGTGTAAAAGCATATCCAGAAGTGATTTTCATATCATCAACGCTTCCTGCCCAATCACTATCTGAGTAACCCATCAGTTGCCCTTACTCTTCCCTTTGAAACCAAATACCATAATCAGCAGTTCATTTGATATATCTCAACGTTCGTTTAGCAACACCAAGATGAACTTGACTTAGAGCTTGCATAAACCTCGATAGTAGACTTGCTGCGAACTTGAGATCGGGTCTTGTTGCTGTCAAATACAACAAACTACCAATCAGACTTCTATAAACTGTTGGATCTGCCCTGTCACCTCCTTCAAACTTTGAAATCTTTTCATTGTGAACCAGTGGGGTCGGTACTGGCTTGCACCTCTCCATCTTGAACCTTTTAAGAATATCCCATGCATATTTTCTCTGAGAAATGAAGATTCCATCAGTAGCTTGATGAATCTCCATTCCCAGAAAGTAACTCATTTCACCCAAATCTGACATTTCAAACTTGGTCTCCATTTCTTGCATGAACTGATTCACCATAGCTTCATTGCTTCCTGCTACCAGAAGATCATCAACATAGAGTGACACCACAAACACATCTCCTCCTTTAGCCTTCTTCACATATAAAGTGACTTCATTTTCACTTCTCTTGAAGCCACAATGAATAAGATCATCAATCTTACTGTACCATGCTCGAGGAGCATGCTTTAATCCATACAATGCCTTATGAAGTCGGTAGAATTTATCCTCCATTCCTGCAACTTGAAAGCCTTTTTGTTGATCGACATAGATCCTGTAACAGTCCATTTAGGAATCCCGATTTCACATCCAAATGATACAGCTTCCAATTTGACTGAGCTGCCAAAGCAAATAGTAGCCTTATTGTATCATGTTGTGCAACAGGTGCAAACGTGTCTCCATAATCCAGACCTGCAACTTGTGCGTAACCTTTCACAACAAGCCTTGCTTTGTATTTATAAACTGAGCTATCTGGATTAAGTTTGGTTCTATAAACCCACTTCACCCCGATCACATTTCTATTTTTCGGTTTATCAACCAACTTCCAAGTATCATTCTTTTCTATCATACCAATCTCCTCCTTCATAGCTTCAATTCAAACTTCATGTCTTGATGCTTCTTGATAGCTATTTGGTTTTGAGATTGCAAAATTGCATCTGTCATATATCTCGGAAAGAGACCTTGTCTTCAAAATTGGCGAATCAAAAGAGGATTCCCCGTTTGATTCTTCGTCTTTTTCCAGAGTTTCAGACCCAAATGATTGGATTTCAAGCAGTGGACTCAAGTTCTTAAAAACTGCATTATCTTTCTCAATTTGCTCCTTATCCCAATTCCAATAAGCATGCTTATCCACGACTACATCTCTTTGGATTGAAATACTTTTTGTTTGCAAGTTGAAAACTCTATAACCCTTGGCTTGTGATGAATAACCAATAAAGATCCCCAATTCACTTTTTGGTTCAAGTTTGCTTCTTTTGACAGAAGGAACATGAGAATAGCATATCGAACCAAAACCTTTTAGATGTTTGGCAGATCCACTCCATGCCTCAATAGGAGTCTTTTCATCCATAGCTTTTGTTGGCAACCTATTTAACAAATACACTGAAGTATGAATAGCTTCAGCCCAAAAGCTTTGTGGCAGTTTTTTTTCCAGCAACAAACATCTAGCCATTTCAACTACTGTTCTGTTCTTCCTCTCCGAGACTCCATTTTGTTCGGGTGAATAACTTACTGTCAACTTGTGATCAATCCCCATATCTTCATAATACTTATTGAACTCATTTGAAGTGTATTCACCACCATTGTCCGACCTCAAAACCTTTAGCTTACTACCACTCTATCTTTTCGCAAAAGCTCTAAATTTCTTGAAAACTAAAAATACTTGAGACTTGTTACTCACAAAGTATACCCAAGTCATCCTTGTTAAGTCATCAATAAAGAGCACAAAATATTTATTGTTTCTCACAGATGATGTCTGCATAGGTGCACACACATTAGTGTGAACTAGTTCAAGTTTTTCAATTGCCCTCCAGGTAGCATTTTTAGGAAATTATTTCCTGTGTACCTTACCCATCTGACATGACTCTCAAACTTCTTTAGACAGTGAATTCTCAGGTAAATCCTTAGTCAAGCCCTTTTCATACATAGACTTTAAAGTAGCATAGTTAAAATGACCATATCTTTTGTGCCACAACCATGACTCATCCGTACGTGTAAAATTTGCACTATCAAACCTCCCATCTAAAGGAAAAGTTTTATCCACCATTTCTACTTTTACAATCAAACTATCTTCAGAGTTAAGGATCAAACAATGTTTACCCTTAAAATATAAGGAATAGCCTTTAGACATCATTTGAGCCACATTTAACAAATTACATGCTAAACAAGGAACATACAACACATCATGTATTAATTTTGTACCTTGTATAGTCTGAAAGGAAACTGAACCCTTTCCATGTGCATCAACTATTTCACCATTTCCCATCCTAACTTTAGCGTTGAATGACTTGTCAAGTGTGTGAAACAAGAGCTCATTGTGTGACATATGACTCATATATCCACTATCTATGAACCATGAGGATTTGTTGACTGTGTTTTCTACATGAGAAGCCATAAACAAGCTTTCTTCTTCATTTTCAGACTTTTCAACAAAATTTGCCTGCTGCACATGGTTTTGTTGTGGTTGATTCTGCCTGGCCCTGCAATTTTTCTCAATATGACCTATATTTCTACAGAATCTACATTGAATCGATGGCTTTCCTTTAAACCCAACAGTCTTATTCTTGATAATTAATTGGTTCTTTTGCAGTGGCTGCAAGATGGAAACTTCCCTTTCTTTGAAGATTCCTTCCATGATTTTCCTTTTGCTGCTTTATCTCCTTCCATCCTTCTATTGTCCTTCATAGGATGTTTTCCTTTATGTTGTGCCTGAAATGCCACTTCTGCTACTTCTTCATCTCTTATACTTGATCTTTGTTTTTGGGCTTGCAACTTGCTGATCAGTTCTGTCACAGATGAAGTCTTCAAATCACAAGATTCTTCTATTGCTGAAATCTTGGACTCAAACCTTGTTGGTAAGCTTATCATCATCTTCTCCACCACATTTGAATGTGGAAAGGTTTCACCAAACAACCTTATTTTGTTAACAATCTCAACAAGTTTGGCAGAATACTCTTTCACAGTATCTTCTTCTTTCATCCTTAACATCTCAAATTCTCTTTTGAGAGTTAAGAGTTTGACAGTCTTCACATTGTCACTTCTATCGAACTCCTCTTTTAGCTTCTTCCATGCTTCTTTAGGTGTTTCACAAGCCATTATTCTTGTGAAAATCATATCTGAAAGTGCTGAATGAAGACACGTGAGAGCCTTTGGTTTCCTTGACTTGGCATTTTCATAAATCTTCATTTGTGCAACTGTTGGATTTGGTCCAAGTGGAAGAAGATCATCTTTACTTTCAATTGTTTCCCATAGACTAAGAGCTTTGAGATAAACCTTCATCTTTATCACCCATATTTTCTGCCCCCAAAAAGTCGTTGGATGCCATGTTACTGCTGCTCAGCTCTCACCTTAGAAGGAGAAAAACTTTAGCATTCTTGCCTTCACGGATCCCTCAAGAAGAAGGGCTCTTAATACCACTGTTAGTATTAGCAACTAGCAGGAAGAAAGGACTTAGTTCAACAGCAATTCTTTTCATTCAAATTACAGATATATCTACATAAGCTTTTCCGAAGTAAGTAGAGGACCATACATATCCAACCACTATTGACTTTCTTACAAAACATAATCCATAAAACAAGAACTACCTTTCCTTTACATACTAAACATAATATTTAAAAAGAACCATTAAACAAAAACCATCTAGAAATATCTCATTTTCTAACAAGGCATGTTTAAGGCCATAAAGAGACCGTTTGAGTAAGCACACATGATCTAGTTGTGAAGGATCAACAAAACCCAGAGGTTGGGACATATATACAACTTCGTCAAGATGTTCGTGAAGAAAGGAATTTGAAATGTCTAACTGTCTAATATGCCAACGACAAGAAACAGCCAGTGACAAAAGCATTCAAATAGTGGCAAGTTTAACTACCGGGTTGAATGTGTCAATATAGTCAACGCCTAGCCTTTGATGATATCCCTTGGCTACAAGTATCGCCTTATACCGTTCTACTGATCCATCTGGCGTCATCTTCGTTTTAAAGACCCATTTGCATCCAATCACATTATGGGATGGGGAGGGTGGAATTAGCTGCCAAGTTCCATATTGTATGAGGGCGTTGCATTCATCATGCATAGCTTTGCACCAATTCTTATATTTTTCAGCTTGCGAATAACAAGTCGGATCTAGTGAAATTGATGTCACAGCTGAAAGCTGATGAGTCCACAAATTGGACTTATTTTGGGCATTATTTTGATAGAAACAGTGTCCTCGAATGCTTATTTTATCTCAATATCTGATGAAAACTCTTAAGTTTCAGGTATTTGAAGTTTTAGCGGAAGCATGGACACTTAAGCGCAAAAAGGAACAAAGAGACTGAAAAAAGAACGAAGAAGCTGAAACCTGAGCTCCGCCAAGCACACTTGGCGAGTCACCAAAGGGACAGATCTCGCTCTTTGTTCCAGTACGTGAAGCCTTGAAGGAAGAGGATCAAAAGGGCGATGAAAGGAGCAGTCGGCGCTTCGCCGAAAAGTTTCGCGAAGCAGTACTATACCGCCCAATGGTCCAGAATGTGAAGATGCTGAAGGCAAGCACGAAACGGCGATGAGACAGAAGAAGGGCGAGTCGCCGAGTCATTCGGCGAACTCGACTAACTTCGTCGAGCTATCCGCCAGCACTAATTTCTGATGGCTATAAATACTAAACTCTTTATTATTTTTTAAGTGTGTAAGAGCTGGAACCATTATTATTAAGTTATAATAGAATAGTACGTTTTTGGAATAGTTTTCTCTCAAGTTTAGAGAGGGTTTTTTGGGGAGACTTGAAGAAAGAAGGATTTCATCTTCCCCAAGTTGGAAGTGGGTCTTCTCTATTCTTCTTCCTTTGCTTAAATCAAGGTTTAATTTCTTATACCCAGTTGATTTCATTATCATGTTAGGTGTATTTGGTTATTTCTTGATGTGTGGCTAAAAACCCTATTCTTGGGGTGTGATTTAGCAAATATGTATTGATATTATTGTTGGGTCTTTCTTGCTTATAGGTTAGATGTATTTTAATGGTGATTTCACCTAGTGGTTGTGGTTTAATTTAATGGGTTTGTAGTTGCAAATACAAAACCACTCATGTGTTTTTAGCTTGCCCGAGATGGAGGTCACGAAATCAAGACCGCTAGACTAATGGCCTAAGGAGTGGGTCGACATGAGGTTCAGCCAGAGAGGGTGAGCCCTAGTCCCATATCCTAGCACTCAGCTCGAGAGAGTGAGTGGGGTAAGGCGTAGGTTGGCCTTCATGTGGCAAATGGGTGAGGAACCCATTTGAAACGGGGTAAGTTGCCCGAGAAGGAATTATTTCCATTTAAAGCTTAGCCTAGTCACTATTGTCTTACAAATTTCCTATCGAAAACATGTACCCAACGATTTATATCAACTTGTATTGCGGTCACAACCCAAGAACTTTCCCCCATACTTGATTTTTTTGTTAATTTTTGTTGTTTTTACTTACTTGTGACAAAACCCCCATTTGATATTTGACACTTTCGTGTCACCCCCTTTTATTTACTATGTTTTTGTTCGTTAATATTTTTAGCTATGACTAGTTAGAGCTAAATTTTATTTTTCTATTAATTCTCAAAATCACTCCCTTGGGACGATCCCAACCCTTGGTTGGGTTATTATACTATTGCACGATCGTAAACACTTGAATTGGAAGTTGTGTCATTGATTACGACAAACATCAAAATGGCACCGCGGGGAGAATAGTTGACAAGCAGGCCACTCAAGAGGTGGTGTTTTTCATCAAGACGACATTGGCGATGCTAATAGTGTTTGTAACTCTGCCGATATAGGCGATATGGATGAAAGTTGCATGCCACAAGCTGACGGAAAAGTAATGTTCGAAGTTACCAGCTCAACACTCCAACTCATACACTCAAGAGGTTTATTTGGAGGGTTAGAGCATGAAGATCCGCACAAACATGTATGAAGCTTTGTGGAAGTGTGCACCCCTTTATCATTCAAGAACCTATCTCAAGAATCTATATGGTTTCACTTATTCCCATTATCATTGGAGCCACTAAATGGTTGGTTGAGCATCCCAACAATTCCATTAAATCATGGGAGGAGCTGATTATGGCATTTCACGAAAAATTCTTTCCTCCATCAAGAATGATGAATCTGAGAGACGATATTTAGAATTTCAAGAAAAAAGAGGGTGAACCAATTCACTAGTCATGGATAAGGTTCAAGAGATATTTGCGTAAGTGCCCAACGCATGGACTGCCAGGTGAATTGTTGCTCCAATACTTTTACCGTAGTCTAGACTCAGTTAATAAAGGGATAGCTGATCAATTGGTGCAAGGAGGAATAATGTTACAATCATTTGAAGTGGCCTTATTTCTCCTAGATGGTATGACTAAAGTAAATCAGGCATGGCATACCAAAGATGATCAAGTTTCCTTACTATGTTTCCAGTTAACGTAAGAACAGATTGAAAAATAAAGGGAGAGGGACGAAAACATCAAGAAGATGTTATCTCAAATGGAAATCCTACAAGAACATATGAACGGGACACGTGGAGTATTTCGAGTTGAGGAGGGTTCTTCTTTCGGTTACTCAAGATCGGGGGAGAATCAAGGTTGGAACTCCAGAAGATATGAGGAGGGTTTCCACCCACGCTATCAACCGCGGGGTGGAAATCAAGGTTGGAATATTATAGTGGTGAAGAAACAAGGAGATGTTGGCAAGATGGGGCTGAGCGGGATGATCAAGAAGAAGACCATACTTATTTGAGTGAGAGCCCAAAATCTAAAGAGAGTGCAAGTAGTCCTAGGGTAAATGATTTGTTATCGCACATACTCGATAAAGTTGAGGGCTCTGATGATTTGCTAAAAGGGATGAAAGATGATTTTTAATCATTGAACAGTAAAGTGAATTCTCATGTTGATGCCATCAAAATGCTGGAAGGTAAATTGAGTCTATTATCAGCTCAATTAACGTCCAAAACACTGAGGGACTATAGTGAAAGAGAGCTGGTTGTGGTTACCCGTAGCGGTAAAGTGGCAATAGGGAATGTGATGGAAAATGAGGATCCTCAAAAGCATGAAGAGGGCCAAGGTGTGGAGGAACAAGATTTACCTATTCTACGAAACCTCACTAAAGAACCACAGGAGGAAGCAGAGCAACAAGTTCAAGTTCCAAAAGTCATACACCCTTTACCCAAGATACCTCCACCATTTCCCCAACTTTTGAAAAAGAAGAATGGAGATGAGAAGTTCAAAAATAATTTATCAGTATTCAAGAGCTTATCGATTAACCTCCCTCTGGTAGAAGCATTGTTGGAAATGCTGGGATATGCCAAATTCATGAAAGAACTGATTACAAAGGAAAGAAGCTTGGACTATGAAACGATTGAGGTGCCCCGTAGTTGCAGTGCAATTATGACAAATGATTCAATCACTAAGAGAGAAGATCCTGGGGCATTAACAATCCCGTGCACAATTGGCATGCTCCAATTCCCTAAAGCTTTATGCGATTTAGGAGCAAGCATCAACTTGATGCCCTATGCAATATACAAGAAACTTGGTTTGGGTGAACCAAAGGCAACCACAATGAGGCTCCTTATGGCTGATCGATCAATCAAGCACCCAGTGGGGATACTCTATGACATATTGGTGAAAGTGGATCGGTTTATCTTTCCAGTTGATTTTGTGATTCTAGATTGTGAGATCAATGTTTAAATCCCCATTATTTTGGGTAGGCCATTCTTAGCTACCGGGAGAGCATTGGTGGATGTTGAAAGCTGGAAATTGAAGTTCTGTGTGAAAGATGACGAAGTTACCTTCAATATCTGTAAATCCATGAAGCAACCAAGTAATATCCACGTGGTGTCTACTAAGGATGTGATAGATGAGGCAGTGGCAAGTGTAAGTCATTTAATGCTCAAATATGAACCCTTTGAATCTGTATTTGCCAATTATGAGGAATTCAAAGTTCAGGGTTACAAGGAAGTGGTAGTTGCTTTATCAGGATTAGGAGCATATTCAAGGAATCTAATCAAGTTGGATATCGACCTAAAAAACAGAGAAAGTCCCCATGCAAATCCATCAAAGAAGAACCACAAAATCTGGAGTTAAAAGCCCTACCCTCTCAGCTCAAATATACCTTCTTAGGAGCTAATATTACTCCACCGGTAATTATCGCCGCCAATCTGCTTGAATGGCAGGTGAAATTGCTCATTGAAGTACTGCGGAAGCATATAAAAGCTATTGGATGGATAATAGCCGATATAGTAGGAATTCTTCCCGGCATCTGTACTCACAAGATTCGGCTCGACAGTGAATGCAAACCTAGTGTAGAACATCAACGGAGATTTAACCCTCCAATGCAAGAAGTGGAAAAAATGGAGATCATCACGTGGCTAGATGCGGGAGTGATCTACCCTATTGCATACAATAAATGGGTAATCCAATGCAATGTGTACCGAAAAAGGGAGGTATAACCGTAGTCCCAAATACTAAAGGAGAACTTGTGCCAATAAGACCAGTGACTGGGTGGAGAGTATGCATGGACTACCGAAAGCTTAACTCATGGATCGAGAAAGACCATTTTCCAATGCCCTTTATAGATCAGATGCTTGACTGGTTATCAGACAGATGGTGGTATTTTTTTTTGGATAGGTATTCCGGCTATAACCAAATCTCTATTGCACCGGAAGATCAAGAGAAAACCACTTTTACTTGCCCTAATGGAACATTCGCATTCAAAAGGATGACATTCGGGATATGTAATGCCCTAGCAACATTTCAGCGTTGCATGCCGTCTATTTTTGCAGATATGGTCGAAGACACTATGAAGGTGTTCATGGACGACTTCTCGGTCGTAGGGGATATGTTCGAAAAGTGCTTGAATCACTTAGGACTGGTACTCCTAAGATGTGTGGAAAGGAATCTGGTTCTAAATTGGGAGAAATGTCACTTTATGGTAAAATAAGGTATTGTTCTTGGGCATAAGGTGTCGCTAAAAGGCCTGGAAGTTGACAAGGCGAAAATTGAGGTCATTGAGAAATTACCCCCGCTGATTTCAGTAAAGGGTGTTCGCAGTTTCTTGGGGCATGCAGGATTTTACAGAAGGTTCATTAAAGACTTCTCAAAGATTGCACTACCATTATGCAAACTCTTGGAGAAGGAAGTGAAGTTCCATTTTAATGATGCTTGTGTAGCTGCATTTCAATGTTTGAAAGAGAAACTAATATCCACTCCGATTATCATCAGCCCTAATTGGTCCAAATCTTTTGAGTTAATGTGTGATGCTAGCGGTATGGCACTGGGTTGTGTTGGGGCAAAAGCGTAACAAACTGTTTCACCCAATCTACTACGTAAGCAAGACTCTAAATACTGCCCAGCAAAATTATACGGTCACCGAACAAGAGTTGCTTGCAGTTGTTTATGCATTTGAAAATTTTAGGGCATACTTGATAGGCACCAAAGTGATCGTGCACACTGATCATGATGCACTCCGGTACTTGATGGCAAAGAAAGATGCAAAACCACGATTGATTAGGTGAGTACTACTGTTACAAGAATTTGATTTCGAGGTAAAAGATCGAAAATGATGCGAAAATCAAGTGGCTGATCATTTATCAAGGTTGGAAGCAAGGGCGAATGTTGATCTTGAGTTTGACATAGACGACTCTTTCCCCGATGAACGGGTGTTTGCAATATCCTTCAAACATACGTCGTGGTATGCAGATTTTGCAAATTACATTGTGTGTGGGCTGGTGCCGGATGAGTTGACCTTTTACCAACAGAAAAGATTCATGTTCGATGTTAAAATATTACTTTTGGGACAAACCATACTTGTTCCGAGAGTGTGCTGACCATGTCATCAGAAGATGTGTTCCGGAAGAAGAAGCGGTAGAAATTCTCCATGCTTGCCATACATCTCCAGTGGGAGGTCACCATGGTGGCATTCGCACCGCCGCTAAAGTTCTCCAGAGTGGATACTACTGGCCGCCACTCTACAAGGATGCATATGAGTTTGCAAAGAAATGCTCTAAATGTCAGAAGCAAGGCGGAGTGTCCAGAAGACACGAATTACCTCTCACTCATATTTTAGAGGTCGAGTTGTTCGATGTATGGGGGATCGATTTCATGGGCCCATTTGTGAGCTCGTTTGGAAATAAATATATCTTAGTGGCTGTAGAATATGTTTCCAAATGGGTGGAAGCCATCACACTTCCAAACAACGAAGGAAAAAGCGTTGTCAAATTCCTGAAGCGCTACATCTTTGCAAGATTTGGCACTCCGAGAGCAATCATTAGTGATGGGGGATCTCACTTTTGCAATAAGTGATTCTCAATGACACTGAGTAAATATGGGGTGAAACACAAAATGGCAACCCCATATCATCCCCAAACAAGTGGCCAGGTAGAAGTGTCGAATTGGGAAATCAAGAGCATATTGGGAAAGACAGTAAATGTCAATAGAACTGACTAGTCTAGGAAACTCGATGATGCATTATGGGCATATCGGACTGCTTACAAAAAACCTATCGGGATGTCTCCATATCAGTTGGTTTATGGTAAAGCTTGTCATTTGCCCGTAGAGTTAGAACACAAAGCTTTGTGGGCATTGAAAGCTTTAAATTTAGACTAGTCAAAAGCTTCAAGGGAGAGAGTAGAGCAGCTGAACGAACTGGATGAATTGAGACTTAGATCATATGAAAGTTCAGCCATCTATAAAGAGAAGATGAAGAAATGGCATGATGCTCGGATACTCAAGCGAGACATCAAGGTAGGAGATTGGGTTTTGCTATACAACTTGCGACTTAGACTTTTCCTCGGAAAGCTCAAATCCAAATGGTCTGGACCATTTAGAGTCACGCGAGAGTTCGTCAGTGGTGCCATAGAAGTTGAAGATCAAGAAGGACCTCTATTTATAGTGAACGGTCAACGTCTGAAATTGTATCTGGAGGATTGTCAAGAGATTTCATTGGTTGAAATGGTATATTTAGAAAATGCCTGAAGGCGCTGCTGCGTCGTGCCGCGACGTTAACCAAGGCGTTATTTATGAGGCAACCCAAAATCTCTTTAATTACTTTATTTTTATTATTGTCAGTACTTATTTCATGGTAATAGATTGGTATGTTATTGGTGCAGGTGAAAGTACGCGAATGTTTAAAAAAGGAAAATGAAGGATGGTAAACAATAGATCCTGTCGGCGAATCTGACCTTATCCGTCGTTTGACTCGAGACATTGTCAACACTGTAGTCTGTAAAACTCGGCGATATTTAGAGATTATCTATGAATCGTCGTTTGGACCTTCACAATGACTGAAGACTCTGTAAAATCGGTGAGTCGAATGCTCACTCAGCGAATCGCCAAGATCTTCGGCGATCAAAACTAATGTCACCAAGTGAGCAAAAAACTAGATCGTCTTTGCTAGCCAAAGCGAACCAGAGTCAGGAGAGGAACACATCGGGCACTGATGCCCAGACACATGAAGCGACGACTTAGTCAATATTACCCCCTTACCTCTCTCTTTGTCTTCCTTAAATTATCATGATAGGTACTTATTACTTGCATTTGAGGACAAATGATTTTATTTGTGGTGGGGTGAGGCCCACCTTGCCTGCTTGATATAGATATTTGTGTTGTGTATACATTTGGGTTGTTCTGTTTTTAAATGTTGTCAACACTGCTTTTTCTATGGATGTTGAGCTCATGGCTCCCTTTTGTTTTTAATTGCAAATGATTTTTGACCCTTTCGGAAAATTTTAAATTTTTCGCACATTTTCGCCACCCCTCGTGAGTTGAATGTGCTTGTTCTTTTGCAAAAATTTGAGTCTCGGTTTCGATCAATACCGATGACTTGAATAGTGCTCTCAATTGAACAAACATGAATGCGCGGCTACGACTAGACCAAATGAAGTTGCATAAACAATATGTGAACTCTTTGCATCTCGTTGTGATTAGCCATTTATCGAATTGATTCTCTTGTAATGACCGTTGCACACTAGAGAAAGTGTGTAGTCTTGTTTGACTCAAGTGTCAATGCCTTCTGTGATTAGATTGCTTTGATCCATGCATGAATAAACCTAGAATTTGCCCCGTTAGTCTGATTGATTTAGAAAGGTGTCCTCTTGAGATGATCTTAGGTAACTTTAAAGAGTGTGAGCCAAATTTGATATATACCTCTTTTGTGGCCTACCCATGAGCGTGTGAAACTCTTTTGAACACCCTTTGAGCCTTACCTTTTTTTGGAAGAACATTGATGAACCCTAGACCTTGCTTGACCCACTACCTATAATCCTCTTGAGTTGTGGTTTAACAAATAGCCAACTTAGGCGCCTAAGTTGGGGGTGTGGTGAAAAGGAAAATGAGAAGTCAAGAAGTGCAAGAAAAGTCCCCCCTTAACCCATGGTATTGCATAAAAATTGAACCCTTCCAAAAAAATGAGAAATAAAGTACGAAGGGAATCGGGTTTCAAGCAATCCATGGAGGTGAATAAAAAGGTGACTTAGAAGCACTAGAAAAAGAATTGATAAAGGAAAAGAAGGGAATGCCTTGAGAATAAAACATCTCACGAGGAAAAGTCACTGAGCCTAAATGATTATACATGTGCACTCATCCCAATTACAAGCCTTAGAAAGACCATTTTGTTCTAGAGTAAGCCGAATCGAAAGTCAATTGAAAAATAAGGGCAAACCTATGGGTGAAAACATGCATTGTGTTCCTCTTTTTGAGTGTGAATGTTGCATCTGATTCTTGATCTTGAACTGATTAACCTCTGTGTGTAAATATGGAATAATCTTTTATGTGCGGGCATTAAGATACTTTTTGTTGAGCTTGAACTTGCACAAGTAGCTAGTATTGCGAGCATAAGAATCTTTAGCAATGGTGTGTCACAACTTGAATCTTTGAATACACAATTGATCCTTGCATAAATAAATTGAGTCTTGATGTGTGCATTCATGATTGAGACTTATGTAGCACTATTTGAAACACCCTTTTTGAACGGCTAAACTTAAGTTTACTTGAGGAAAAGCAAATATTTAAGTTCGGGGTGTTGATGAGTCCACAAATTGGACTCATTTCGGGTATTATTTTGATAAAAATAGTGTCCTCGAATGCTCATTTTATCTCAATATCTGATGAAAACTCTTAAGTTTCAGGTATTTGAAGTTTTAGCGAAAGCATGGACACTTAAGCGCAAAATGGAACAAAAAGACTGAAAAGAACGAAGAAGCTGAAACCTGAGCTCCGCCAAGCACACTTGGTGAGTCGCCAAAGGGACAGATCCTGCCCTTTGTTCCAGTACGCGAAGCCCAGAAGGAAGAGGATCAAAAAGGCGATGAAAGGAGCAGTCGGTGCTTCACCGAAAAGTCTGTGAAGCAGTACTATACCGCCCAATGGTCCAGAACGTGAAGATGCTGAAGGCAAGCACGAAACGGCGATGAGACAGAAGAAGGGTGAGTCGCCGAGTCATTCGGCGAACTCGACTAACTTCGTCGAGCTATCCGCCAACACTAATTTCTGATGGCTATAAATACTAAACTCTTTATTAATTTTTAAGTGTGTAAGAGCTGGAACCATTATTATTAAGTTACAATAGAGTAGTACATTTTTGAATATTTTTCTCTCAAGTTTGGAGAGGGTTTTTTGGGAAGACTTGAAAAAAGAAGGATTTCATCTTCCTCAAGTTGGAAGTGGGTCTTCTCCATTCTTTTTCCTTTGCTTAAATCAAGGTTTAATTTCTTATACCCGGTTGATTTCATTATCATGTTAGGTGTATTTTGTTATTTCTTGATGTGTGGCTAAAAACCTCCATTCTTGGGGTGTGATTTAGCAAATATGTGTTGATATTATTGTTGGGTCTTGCTTGCTTATAGGTTAGATGTATTTTAATGGTGATTTCACCTAATGGTTGTGGTTTAATTTAATGGGTTTGTAGTTGCAAATACAAAACCACCCATGTGTTTTCGTCTTGCACGAGAGGGAGGTCGCGAAACCAAGTGGCCTAAGAAGTGGGTCGACATGAGGTTCAGCCCGAGAGGGTGAGCCCTAGTCCCATATCCTAACACTCAGCTCGAGAGAGTGAGTGGGGTAAGGCGTAGGCTGGCCTTCATGCGGCAAATGGGTGTTCGAGAGGAACCCATTTGAAACGGGGAAAGTTGCCCGAGAGGAAATTTATTTCCATTTAAAGCTTAGCCTAGTCACTATTGTCTTGCAATTTCCTATCGAAAGCATGTACCCAACGATTTATCTCAACTTGTATTGCGGTCACACTCTAAGAACTTTCCCCCATACTTGATTTTCTTGTTAATTTTTGTTGATTTTACTTACTTGTGAAAAAACCCCCATTTGATAATTGACACTTTCGTGTCACCCCCTTTTATTTACTATGTTTTTGTTCGTTAATATTTTTAGCTACGACTAGTTAGTGCTAAATTTTATTTTTCTATTAATTCTCAAAACCACTCTCTTGGGACGATCCCAACCCTTGGTTGGGTTATTATACTATTGCAAGATCATAGACACTTGAATTGGAAGTTGTGTCATTGATTACGGCAAACATAAAAAACGACAAGGGTTGTTTTGGTTTTAGAGAGTCTGTTTGTGCACGAGTAACTATTTTGTGGGGCTTCAAAGGTGTGGGATGCAGTGAAGAGTTAGATGGTGAGTGATTAGGCATAGAGGCCGATTGTGAGAGATCGCCACGCAAAGAAAGACCATCTGTAGTAAGTTGACCACCTGTGGAAAGAGCCTCTTGCATCGAGTTAGTCGAGTCCATTGAATTAGAAACATTGGCAGCAACTAGTTGGTTTGAGACGATGGAGATGGTTGCGTAGGAGAATCTTGACACCTATTTATGGGTACATTCGAATAAGGAGATTATTCAAAAGTAGTTAGCATTGACAACTGAATAGTAACATGTGTGCTATCAAAATTGGACAAAGAATTGGGCACCACGACATGTCGTACATTAAATGGAAAAGTATTTTCATCAAAAACAACATAGCAAGAGACATAAAATTTAGATGTGAGGGGATCAAAACACTTATAACCCTAATGAATCTTACTGTAACCAAGTAAAACACAAGATTTAGAGCGAAGAGATAACTTATCTTTTGCGTAAGGATGGAGCCATGGAAAGCAAAGGCATCCAAAAATATGTAAACGAGAATAATATGGATCTGTTTTGAATCAAATACTAAAAAGAGAGTAATTATTCAAAAGTGGAGTGGGCAATCTGTTGATTGTAAAAACAACAGTGTCAAAAGCATTGGTCCAAAATTTTGGAGGAACATTAGCATAATTTAACAAGGCACGAACAATTTCAACTATATGTCTATGTTTCCTCTCTGCACAACCATTTTGTTCTGGAGTATAAGGGCATGATGAACGTTGAACAATGTCATTATATCTCCAATAACCAGTAAATGCCTGAAATTTACCCCCCCCCCCCTAGTCTGCTTGAAAGGATTTTATTGGGCGACCAAAGAATTTTTCCACAATTGTACGAAATTGAATAAAGACTGATATAACTTCAGACTTAAACTTAAGAAATTAAATCCAAGTATATTTGCTAAAGTGATCAAAGAAAATAACATAATAGCGATAATAATCATTAGAAACAACTAGGGCAGGACCCCAAACATCTGAACAAATTAAATCTAGAGGCCCTGTTGCCCTAAAAGTAGACTCACTAAAGGGGACTTTGTGACTCTTACTAAGAGCACAAGTAGAGCATATGTTAGGAGATAAACTAGGGGACGACACGAAGACACTTGATGGCAAAGCTTTACAGACGACATGATATTTAGGATGCATGGGCTAGTCATGCATGCCAAACACCAAGGGATGCAGCATATGAAGCAGGAGATGATGGTGATTTCAACACTGGAAGAGAGTATAGATCATCAGTTTTCGAACCATTGTGAAGAATTTCCCTCGTTGCCAAATCCTTTACCAAAAAGAAGTTAGGAAAAAATTCAACTGAAACTTGATTAGATGTAGTAAAGGAACTAATAGATAGTAAATTTTGAGTGGCAGTAGGAACATGTAAAATATTATCTAGAGTAAATATTTTATTAGAAATAGAAAGTGAGCCTTGACGTATGTGAGATATAGGTAGTTTGGAACCATTACCTAAAGTTACTTCTTCAGGACCTAGGTATTCAGAATGGATGGCGAGATTGTCAAGATCAACTGTAAGATGATGTGTGGTGCCACTATCCATTAACCAATTTTGCGTTGGTTGAGTCGAGGTGCTAGCTAGATTTGGAGAGGGTTGGCCATAGACCCTCTTATCACGATTGACTTTGGGTGACGGGCAAACATCTGCAATTTGACCCTTTTCTTCATAATTATGACAAACAATCTCAGACATATCAGAGTATGATTGTTGGACCCCAGAGTGAGTTAACAGAGTATAACTTTGGAAGTTGCGATTATGAGAAGATTGATCCTTGATTAGAAAAATGACCATGACCTCTGCCATTTCTACCTCTACCTCGACCACCTGTGGTGGGAACAGAGCTTTGAGTATATTGAGTTGAAGGAGCAATTACATTAAGGGCTTCATCCCTTTTTAGTTGTCTTTCTTCATACAACAACATGCCATATAAATCATCAAAGGTGACATCTTCATGGCGTGCCTCAAGTGCTCTGGTGAAAGGACGATATGTAGGGCCAAGACCTGCAAGAACAAATTCTGCAAGATCATTATTATTGACAGGATGTTGCAAAGCAGCCAACCTATTTGCAATCCCTTTTGCCTTTTGGACATAAGTCTCAATGCTCGCATTGTCACGACTCAAAGTGTGTAGTTTGTGCTTTGAGCTCACAGATTTGTGGTTTGGATCCAGATGCATAGGCCACAACTAGTTTGTTCCATGTTGCACGGGTTGTTTCAGCGCCAACTAACTATGGTAATACACTCTCAGATACTGAAGCAACAATCCAACTTAAAACAAGTTGGTATTTACGTACCCAAGCTTTGTACACTAGATTCGATTGATTATCTCCTATAAACTAATCTGGAACAAGTTCAGTACCATCAATATGATGATTGAGACCATACCCAGTAATCATTGGAAGAAACTGTGTCTTCCATAGTAAGAAATTTGACGATGTGAGCTTTACGGGTAGTAGATGAGCAAGGTTAGGTGTTGGGGAATAAGTTGCCATTGGGGTGGTTGAAACAACAACTGAAGTGCTGGACGTGTCTGGGGAGGAAGTGACGTCTACCATTACTAGATTCTCAAGGGCAGCTCAAGTCGTCGTTATGTTCGTTAAAGAGAAAAAAAAAGGTCGGAGGGTTTAAACCACTAGGGCTCTGATACCATGAAAGAAAAACTTTTCTTCTGTATGCTATCATTGAAGACAAATTAATATTTATACAAGAGGTTCCTTGAGGAGCCATGTCTCCTATCATTACTAGAATACTCAAGAAGCTGGGTATCCTATCGTTATTAGATTACACAAAACGGAAGGATACTAGAGATAGATATACAATAATTATAGTTTGCTATCCTAGTTAGAGTCAATGTACATTTATCCTTTACACTTGAAATTTTAAGAAGACGCAATTTGATTTTTTTATAAACATGCAACAATGGATTTTGTGGAAAAGGTTTGACCATTTGAGAGACTTCAAAATATTCAACAATAAGAGAATAAAAATAATGAAAGGGAAATAGAAAAAAAAGGTAAAAATAGGAATATAATGTGCATTCATGTTAATAGTCAAAATATAAATGAGGCAACAAAATAAATAATTACATTAGTGTAACAACTTGAATATTTCGAAGTTAAGGCCCAAATCATTCTTCATTTGCATTTAAGTTCGTGTCATGTGATTCTTAAATAATATTATTGCATTGAATTTGATGGATTGGTATAATGATATTGAAATAGTGTTGACTTGTTGCATTGCTTGAAATTTGAAGAAGATGCATAAAAAATGATATTTTTATAAACACACAACCAGTGACGTACGCAGGATTTTTTCTAAGCGGTGTCACCATTTAAGGGACAAAAATGGCTCAAGAAGAAAATCAATGACGCTTTTGCTTTAGGCCTCCAAAAATTTGAGACACCATTAATAGTGAACTTTATGAAAAAATATTTTTCTTAAAATTATAAAATTTTGATTATATTAAAATTTTTAAAAAATTGTTTACTCTTTAAATTAGATAATATTTTAAAATTTTGAATTAAACTAGTCACATCTTCATATTATTAAATAAAATTTTATACAACATTATTCAACATATTTTATTGGAAATAAATGATCAACATCTTTTTTTTTTAAAAAGAAGAAGTTATAGGCCTTATATTTAAAATTGATTTTAGACCACTAATTTTGTTGGATAACCTCTGTTAGAAAAAAATGAACAAATCACTGTAATAATATTATATTAGAAAAAGATGGCTCAAATCATATTAATAAACTCAATTCAAGTACATTACTACAGTTCTCACGAGATTGATTTCATATTTTGAAAGGTATACATAATATCCTCACTAAAAACACGACTAAATAATAGAGGATTGCAGACAATTGTAATTAATTTAAGGAATCCTAAATTATTTTATTGTAACAAGCAAATAGAAAAAAAATAAAATTATTATTATGAAAAATTGAAAATAAAATTCAAGCACATGATAAAATAAATAGAATAGCAAAAAATACTAACATGATATGGAAATTTGAGATGCCGAATAACGATATGAACAAGAACGCAAAGAAACTCAGAAATCATAAATATGCCTATACAAATATAAGGATTTAAGGAGTCAACACTATTTTATTTAACTGTAATTCTAATCGATAAATGATTCAAAGATTTGAGTTTTATTTTAATTCTAATAATAAAAAAGACTAGTTAGATTTTGAATGAATTAGAATAGGTCCATAGGTTTTTAATGAAGGGGACCTACTATAACAAATATTTAAGAGAGAAAAAAAACATGAAAAAGAAATCGCAAAAAAGGAGAAAAATTTAAGAGAGAAAAAACGCAGACAAAAACTACACTCCTTAAGGATTGAACTCGGGACGTAACACATGGAATATGGGGCCTATGCCACCAAAGCTAGAAGCATTCTTTTATAAAGGAGTGTCCTTTTAATGTATTTAGCTTTAGAATTTATTTTTTCTTCATATATATAGGTATATTCCATAAAAAATTATGACGAAGTCGTGTCATGTGACACACCTTAAATGTACCTAAATATCCCCCTGCACACACGAATTGATTTTGTGGAAAAGGTTTGACCATTTGAGAGAGTTCAAAATATTCAATAATAAGAGAATAAAAATAATGAAAGGGCAATAGAAAAAGGTAAATATAGGAATATAATGAGCATTCATGTTAATAGTCAGAATATAAATGAGGCAACAAAATAAATAATTACATAAGTGTAACACCTTGAAAATTTCGAAGTTAAGGCCCAAATCATTCTTCATTAGCATTTAAGTTCGTATCATGTGATTTTTAAATTGCTCTTAGGTGTTAAGATCAATTCTATAGTGTGAGAATGAATTCGGATATAAATTAAGGTCTATAGAATCCCCTAGCACAAAGTTTAGTTGAAAGTTTTCTTATCGATTAAGTTTTGATATAAAATTATACTTAGGTCAACTTCAAACAATCATATCTTTCGGAACATAATGAATTAGGTGGCTCAAAACATAACAAATTAAAGATCTATGAGTTATCTTTCCAACGCCACCAAATTTGCCTCATTTCGAGTTATAGTAAAAAGTTATAACCATTTTAGCAGAGACTACCACAAAAGAACTTTTTGATTCTATAGGCCGTAAAAGTTTCTAAGATCCGTACTTTTCACACGTGGAAAAAGTACTAGGAGTCAAAATTTTGGGTTTATTTCTTATGGATCCATGTACGGGTCGTAGAAACTTCTACAGGTCATAGTTAGGACCCATAGTATGAACTTCTCAGCCTTAAAATTTCAATATCAATTTCACGGATGGGATCTAGGGTTCGTAGATAAAATAACGAACGGTAGATGGACCCGTGGAAGGTTTCAATAGCTTTTTAAGATGGGTAATTCAGTCTTTTATCACCCCTTCTATGCCTAAATCTTGACGTTCTTACACCTAAGTAAGGTTCTAAACAGTATTACTCAACCCTATTACTCTCATTAACACTTTTAAGTCTTAGAAAGTATCCAAGAGGTGAAAGCTAGGGTTTTCAAGCATTCTTCTAGTTTCGTAAAGAACTTTGTTCTTCTAGGTATGTAAGACTACTCATAGTGATGGGCTAAGTTCGTCGTTACCCCTTACATCTAAGTTCATTCATTAAAATGTTATTTCAGAGTTTTATCCATAGTCTCTTGAAATTTGAATTCAATTGTGTTTATTATTCTAAGTTTCAATTCCTTAACTATTGAGATTTTGAATTCTATTATGCATATTGAATTCTAAAATTTGTTGTTCATGCTTCTTATCATATGAACCCAATTACTTATAAAAGTCATGTTTATAGAGATATTTATATGAAATTTCTTACACGTTGATTTTGGACTAGAAAGGTGAGTCTAGAAGTTTACGTTTTAAATACATATTTTGAAAGGAGTTTTTATAGAAAGAATAAAATGGTTTCATATGTAATATTTGACGGTTGAGAAAGAGAAAGAGTATACTTGATTTTCTAATTAAGAATCGAATTGGTTTTCCTCTATTCAATTTCATTAAAGGTTGATTAGGATGGACCTTACTTTCCGCATTAATATTTAAAATTGGTATTTGTATTTGATTATATGGATTAAGCCGGTTGGTTGGTACCCTTGGTTCTATGGGGGTTCAGAGTTCCATGTCATGTCTAGGGTAGGATCTCGGGGAGTGACAAGGGTTCTCATGGGATACGATCAATAATTGTGGGTAATATAGAATTGAGGTTTCGATAACAAGTGCATATAATCTTCTAGCTTTGAGGCACAAATCAAAATGTACAAATCACGCTCTTTTGGGCTTATTCCCCTCAGGTCCTATATCTCATATCATCCATAGGAAAACATTTCTATCACTTCATATTGAAGATCATTATTGATGATCATTTGTTGCACTTCCTCCTCCTCCCATATACTTTTTTTCTTCTACATGTAAGTAGACAATTTTTTCAACAGAACAAGTTTGTAATGCAAAGGCAATAGAGGTGTTGTATTGAGTGAATCGGCGTATGCGCTCGTGGAAGGTTGATCGGTTGTGCTTGTAATGTTCATCATTTGACCAGTCTCTAATGGAGGAGGCTATCCAACGGCCGGTGTGGCCATAATATCGGCAGTTGTTGTAGAAATTTTAGGGTTGTGCCAAAATATAT
>JAJOOE010015121.1:0-25951 GCA_036250405.1 Solanum raphanifolium | reverse complement strand
TCTTCTATTTCGTCTTCTAATTGCAATTTTTCTTTAAATTTAATTATCTCATTTGCTAATTTTGTTTTTTGTTCCTTTTCTCTTTGTTTAATTTCATACATTTCTTTTAATATTGCTAGTTCTTTTTCTAGTTCTATTATTTTAGTATTATTTACTTCTAATTGTTGTACTTCCTTTTTTGGTTGTTGCTTTATTTTTTCAATTTCCGTTTTTCTATCTATTTCTTCATTTTCTTTTGTTATTCTTATCATAGCAGTTAAACTATCTTCTAGTTTTACCGTTTCTTTTTCTAACATTAAATTTACATTATCAACTATTTTCTTGCTACGCCATGGTTTCCATCTCCGCATCTGTAACTGGATGGCCACCTATCCAGAGCTGCAATTCCGCCATCCCAAACATTCTTGCCATGACACTGTCATCACGGGCTTACCTTTCTGGAGTAGACAAGACATGTCCATGGGATGTCTCTAGCACCTTTGTGCGGGTCACATCAACTAATTTACCCGTCAAATCCGGGTGATAAGCAACGGTTATGTCCACTATTTCCTCTTCAATACCTTCAGCCCTGAGAAAACGGGTGATCAATCCTCCGTTACAGACTCTCCACCTTAAATTGTTCCTAAATTTCATTATATTTTGCCTCAGGATTGCCCCAACATTAATAGGCATTCCCTTCATCAGCATATAGACTAATACCACCCTATCCCTTGTCACATCAGTCAAATGTTTAGCAGGCAACAACACACTACATACTATCTTCAGCCACACCCGAGCAACTTGATTAAAGTTAGCAAAATGTAGGGTATTATGCCTCCCTATATCCTTACTTCAATCCCACCTAGCAGTCGAATCAACCCCACACAAGGTATGTCGATATCCCTATAAGGAGGTTTATCTTTCAAGTTATTAAACTCATCAGGGTCGCAATTCGGGGTACCTAACAACTCATTTAGAATTCGGGCAGAAAACTTGACATCTTTCCCCCTAACATGCACAGTCTTATATTTTGTTTCAGTTAGCCAATTAGCATAAAATTCTCTCACTAACGTCAAATTACAATATCCCGGATTAGCAAATATAAACTGCAAACCCAACTCATGAACAAACCGATATATATCAGGAAATTGTGACTATAGCCTTACCTCATTGATAAATTCATCACCCATTCGTTTCTCGCTGGTATTCGAACCTTTCCCACCCATACCTTTCCATCACCTTTTTGCCAAATTTTTGTACTGGTTCCCTACTGCCAGAGGACCCGGAGGCTTCCCTTTTGTACTCCGCTTTGAACCCGTAATATTTTTGGCTTTTGGAGCCATCTCAACCTGTTAAGAAAAGAAAACTAAAGAAACATAAAAAAAGAGAAAAATTAGGGGAGGTTGGGTAGGGCAGTGAGTTGAATGGAGAAAAAGAAAGAAAAAAATATTGGGGGAATGATGGTTTAGAAGCCGAAGGGAAGTGAGGAAGTTGGAGAGTAAGTAGTGGAGGAGTGGGGAGGAGGAGAGTTCATAGGTGGTGGAGGGAAAAAGAAGAGTTTGTTGGTGTTGTAATAGGGAAAATTGGAGTGTAATGGAGAAAGGAGAAGAGTTAGGGAAGAAGAATGGAGAAAAGTTTGAAGGATTTGAGGAGGTGGATCAGTTAGGAGTTTAGGGGAATGGGGAAGAATATGGGATTTTGGGGGTTTTAAGGGGAGTGGGTCAGGTATGAACCGGGTCAACACTCGGTTAAAAAAAAAATTCTGGGCAGTGGGGCGATGGGAGGGGCGACGCGCCTCTCAACGCACTTGAGAAGTCGCTCTAACGTGCGGCGCCAGGCGCGGCGTGCCTGAGATGGTGCTCTGACGATTGACGCCAGGCGCGGCGTGCCAGCCAGTGCGCCTGGCTCCAGTTTTTTTTTATTTTTTTTAACGCTATTACAAGCTAAGTTACAAAGAATGAAAAATACAATGTTAACTAAAACTAATAACTAAAAGAACATCCTAGATTCTACAAATTAAAACTATGCTAAAAATCAAAATTTCAAACACGAACTCCCTATCTATTACACATTGTTCATGGGTTACCTCCCATGTAGCGCTTGATTTAACGTCGCGGCACGACGCAGCTTGGATCATTCATCATTTAGTTCAAGAATCTCCTGATCACGATCCGAATCTTCACCGAAATATTGCTTCACCCTTTGCCCATTGACCAAGAACGTAGGGCCATTCTCACCTTGAAGTTCAATTGCCCCATGTTGTGTCATTCTAACCACTTTGAACGGACCATTCCACTTTGACTTGATTTTTCCGGGGAACAACCTTAGTCTAGAGTTAAAGTGTAATACCTTGTCTCCTGGATTGAAAGTGCGAGCCACTATGTGCTTGTCATGCCACCTCTTCATCTTTTCTTTGTATAATTTGGCATTCTCATATGCGTGGAGCCTAAACTCTTCAAGTTCATGCAATTAGTTTACTCTCTTTTTACCGGCTTACTCGGAGTCCAACTTCAACTTTTTAATCGCCCAATAAGCTTGATGCTCTAATTCCGCCAGAAGGTGACATGCTTTTCCAAATACTATGTGATAGGGAGAAGTCCCTATGGGTGTCTTGTACGCAGTCCGATATGCCCACAACGCATCATCCAACTTCTCAGCCCAATCTTTCCATTGCGCATTCACCGTTTTCTGCAAACTTTGTTTTATCTCTCTATTCGACACATCTACTTGGCCACTTGTTTGAGGATGGTAAGCTGTCTTAACCTTATGACGAATACCATACTTAGCAAGAAGGTTCTTAACAAGATGGTTAATGAAATGATTACCTCCATCACTTATGGTTTCCCTTGGCGTGCCAAAGCGAGTGAAGATGTGCTTCTTGATGAATTTTATCACCACCCTTGAGTTATTGGAAGGAAGAGCGACTGCCTCAACCCATTTGCTAACATAATCCACAGCCACAAGAATGTATTGGTTTCCACTTAATGGTGGGAAGGGACCCATAGAGTCAATAACCCATACATAAAAAATTTCCACCTCTAGAATGTTACTTAGTGGCATCTCATGTCGTCTTGAAATAGTACCCAACCTTTGGCATCTATCACAACCCTTCACAAAAGCAACAAAATCTTTAAATAGCAAGGGCCAAAAGAAACCAGATTGTAGTACCTTATGAGCAGTGCGCTCTCCTCCATGATGACCTCCATATAGGCTAGCATGACAACTTTCCAGCACTTTGTGAACCTCATACTCCGGGATGCACCTACTCACTACCCGGTCTACCCCTTGTTTAAACAAGAATGGTTCATCCCAAATGTAGAACTTGGCATCATGGTTAAGCTTTTTCTTTTGTTGGGTGATAGCACCCGGAGGATAATCACCACTTACTATCAAATTCACTATGTATGCATACCATGGCACTTGAGAGATATCCAATGCCATTAATTGTTCATCCGAAAACTCTTCCCGGATTTGCTCACCTTCATTCACATGTGAAAAATCTTCTAACCTAGATAAGTGATCTGCTATTTGATTCTCCATACCCTACCTATCCTTGATTTCAAGGTCGAATTCTTGGAGAAGCAATATCCACCGAATCAGCCTTGGTTTAGAATCCTTCTTGTTAAATAGGTACCAAATAGATCCATGGTCAGTAAAAACAATCACTTTAGTACCTACCAAATACGATATGAACTTATCGAAGGCGAACACTAGGGCCAACATCTCCTTCTCACTCACTGTGTAATTCGCTTGAGTAGAATCAAGGGTCTTGCTTGCATAATAGATTGAGTGGAACACTTTATTCTTCCTCTGTCCCAATATCTGCACCCACTGCTACATCGCTTGCATCACACATAAGTTCAAATAGTAATTCCCAATTAGGGGAAATTAAGATGGGAGCCTCAATTAAGTTCCTATTCATCATCTCAAAAGCTTTCAAACACATCTCAACGAAGTCAAACTTCACCTCCTCATCCAAGAGACTGCACATAGGTCTTGCAATCTTGGAAAAATCCTTGATGAATCGCCTATAAAAACCTGCATGACCAAGAAAACTACGCACACCTTTTACAGAAACGGGAGGGGGCAATTTCTCAATAACTTCTACCTTAGCCTTATCAACCTCCAAACCAGATTTAGACACCTTGTGTCCCAACACTATCCCCTCTCTTACAAAAAAATGACACTTTTCCTAGTTTAGAACTAAGTTAGTGTCTTCACATCTAGAAAGTACTTTATAAAGATTTCGGAGACATACCTCAAAAGACTTCCCAAAGACAGAGAAATCATCCATGAACACCTTTACAAAGTCTTCCACCATATCATGAAAAATGGCCATCATACACCTTTGAAAAGTCACCGGTGCATTGCAAAGTCCGAATGTCATGCGTTCGAAAGCATATGTATCATACGGACTAGTGAATGTGGTCTTTTCCTGATCCTCGGGTGCAATCAAGATCTGGTTGTAACCTAAATAGCCATTTAAGAAACAATAGTACTCCTACCCTGCTAACCAGTCAAGCATTTGATTAATAAAGGGAACGGGGTAGTGCTCTTTCCGAGTAGCATCATTAAGTTTCCGGTAATCCATACAAATTCGCCACCCTGTCACTCTTCTAGTAGGAATTAGCTCATTCTTTTCGTTCCTTACCACAATCATACCTCCCTTCTTGGGCACACATTGCACCGGATTTACCCACTTACTATCAGAGATTGGGTAAACAACCCCAGCATCTAAAAACTTGATCACTTCCTTTCGTACTACTTCTTTCATCAAAGGATTTAGACGACGTTGATGTTGTGCACTTAGTTTGTGATCATCTTCCATGTAAATTCTATGCATACATAATGCCGGACTAATCCCATGAATATCAACCATTTGCCATCCAATTGCTTTCTTCCTCCGCTTCAAGATTCTCAATGTTGCCTCAACCTGTAAATCAGACAATTATGCAGAAAGTATAACAGCCAGAGTTTCATTAGTACCCAAATAAGCATACATTAGGTGGGCTGGCAAGGCTTTTAGCTCCAACTTAGGAACCTCTTCAATTGATGGTTTTGGAGGGAGCCCTAACTCGCGATCTAAAGACTCCACTTGAGTCCTATGAGTTTCTGCTACTGCTAGATTTAAGTATGATTTAGTCTCTTGAGCTTCAGCATCTCCCTTTAACTGTTGACCCCCTAACACTCTTTCTAAGGGGTCTTCGGGCAAAACTAACTGTAACTCTACTATGTGATCAACCACAGTAATAGCAGATAGCTCTTCATAAATAAAAGGTAATTTTAAAGCCTGATAAACATCAAATAACTCTACCTTATCATGTGCCCTCATGGTTAGTTGACCAGCTGCTACATCAATCAATGCCCTACCCGTAGCTAAGAAAGGTCGTCCCATGATAAATGAGACTTCAGAATCGGGTTCAAAGTCTAAGACCACAAAATCTACTGGAAAAATCAATGAACCTACTTGCACTAAGACATATTCTACTACCCCCTCTGGCCTAGCAATGGATCTATCTGCAAGTTGGAGGATAACAGTGGTTCGCTTTGGACTACCTAACCCAAGCTTTTGGTACAAAGATAGAGGCATTAAATTTATACTTGCCCCTAAATCACACAACCCCCGGGCATAAACACTTTGCCCAATTGTAATCTGCACGGTAAAACTACCCGAATCTTTTAACTTTTTGGGCAATCTGTTTTGAATCCTTGAGTTGCACTCCTCAGTAAGTGCTATAGTTTCATATTCAGTGAGTCTCCTCTTGTTGGCCACTATGTCCTTCACGTATTTAGCATACTTCGGGATACCCTGCAAAATGTCAACTAAGGGTATATTAATGTGAACTTGTTTAAGGAGAGAGAGAAACTTACCAAAGCATTCATCTTCATTCTGCTTTTTCAGCCTCTATGGAAATGGAGGTGGTAATTTCTTTTGAGGAACGGGTACCTCAATATTGGAGCTTTCCACTACCTCTTCCACCTTCTTTTCTTTGTTTGATACCTCAGTGTCTCTCTTCTTTGGAGCTAGTTCCTCTAATTTCAGCCCACTTCTAGTACTTCCTGCATGCAATTGCTTTGGATTGGGCTTAGTATTACCGGCCAGTCCACCTTGGGGACGTAAATTCAAAGAATTTGCCACTTGCGCAACTTGTTTTTCTAAACTCATTTGGGACATCTAGATGTTTCTAATGTTCTCATCCTGCTTATCTATTCTAGCATTTAATTTGGTCCCTATTTCAGTCATGAGCTTTTGGAGTAGCTCTTCATTGGTCATCCTCCCCTTTTGTGCACTAGAATTTGAGCCTTGGTTAGGATTGTAGTATTGTTGCCCAGCCCCTTGAGAACGGTATTGGTTAACCCCTTGCTCCTGATTTTGGTTTTGGTTCCCACCCTATGAGAAGTTAGGATGGTTTTTCCAACTAGGGTTGTAAGTGTTATCATAATTTTGTTGCACTCCACCTCTTTGCGCATTACCCACATAGTTTACGGAATTCGGGTTTGCCTCACATTGCTCGGTTTCATGAGTTCCACTACCACTTACCTCACACCAATTTGCTGCCTATTGTACTACATTTATCGTAGCCTGATTTAGAGCTATTTTTTTAAATTGCAATGTAGTGTTATGTTGTATTGCGTCTAATTTAGCATTAATGGCAGTAGCTTGGTCTACATCTAAGATCCTTGCAGCCTTTTGGGTTGGAGTTCTAAACATTTCACCCTTATACCCTTGGTTCCCTTCAGAAGGTTTATCGAGTAAGGAGAAGAACTCTTCACTTGTTATGGCTAAGGCCTGTCCACCTACTGCACTATTAAGAAGAGAACGAGCATTATAATCTAAACCTTCAAAGAAAGTGTGACAAAGTACCTCATTGGTTTGAATGTGATGTGGGCAAGCATTCAACATTTGTTTGAAACGCGCCCATGCTTGGTACATGTCCTCCCCTTGCTTTTGAACAAAGTTTATTATCTCTCCCCTCAACTTCGCGGTTTTCTTAGATGGAAAAAATCGACTCAAGAACTTCTTTGCTAAATCATCCCAAGAAGTGATGGAGTTTGGTGGCTCAGAATCTAACCAACGTCTTGCAGCTCCTAACAATGAGTATGGGAACAAAGTCAACCTTACATAGTCTGATGAGACTCCAATTGGGATGTATGTATTGGTGATGTCTATGAAAGTCCTAAGATGAACTTGAGGATTCTCATGGGGGAGACCAGTGAATTGCCCATTGGTATGGAGGATATGTACCATGTTCTTCTTTAGTTTAAATCTCCCCCCGGTGGAGGTTTCCTAATACTAGATTCCAAGTTGGCTGTGAGTGGGACTGCCACATCACGGACTGGTCTTGCGGGTACGACAGGCGGTGCTCCTTGGATATTTGGGTTTCTTTGGTTATTCACGTTTTTCGGGTTATTTAAGTTGTCTTGATTATCATCCTCAACGTGTTCCGAAAGACCTAACCCCAATTCTCCTCGTCCTTGATTCATCTTTCTACACTGTCGTAGAACTCGTTCAAGTTCGTTGTATGGTTCGACAAGTTCTTCTTTCCTAGCCAGACCTGAAAGTCAAGTGCCTGCAATAAACAAGCTAAGATCAAGTAATTAATATCTTAATATTTTAAGTGTAGACTTAAAAAGATTGAACATAAATCAATTTCTAAGTCCCTGGCAGCAGCGCCAAAAACTTGTTACTCCCAAAATACATGAAAGTGTACGTGGTCGCACAAGTAGTATAGATTATTCAAGAAACGAGTTATCGTTCCCAAGGGACTTATGATCAACTTATATTCACTCAATTTTACAACTAAAAGTATCCAAGTAACCTTTTTAAGCATTGTTGATTTAGTTAAGTATCTACTAATAATTATGCACTAAATGAAAGTAACTAATTATGAACAACTTTGATATAATATGGTTCAACTAAGTTTAAAAACAATTCCAGGGCTGCAACATACATTGAATATCATGCATCATATCATCGGCTTAGAATTCACTTCAGTTGTCAAATTACTGGTTTATAGGGTTGATAGTTTGGTCTGGGTGGTTCGCCTCTCGCCGCCTACCCTAGTAAGCCATCTAACTACATTGTTGAGCGGGAATAAATAAACTAACTGGCGAGCATGTATATTTCATCCTATTTTGTAACCAAGCAAGGTGTTCGTCTGGGCGTCACTCCTGAACACTAATCACCTCAATTTAATGGGTGGGCCGAGCTCTCTATATCCCCTGGTCTATCTATTCCCTCCTCGTTAGATTTTAAGATTAGACACTAGATTTATTTTATGGTGCGCAAGCATAAAATAGTAAAATAAGAATATATAAGTAATTTGGATTGACAACCGAAAATCAATTCATAAAGCATCAAACATTCAACACATAATTCATAGCTACAGCCCCAGAATTAGGGCGTTTAGCTACTCATGCTATTAGAAAACAAGAAAATACTATAGTTCATGCAATTTCCGGAAAATAGAAGAGTTGAGGGATTGAAACCTATTACAAACTTGAATTCTTTCCCTTGCACACTAAATCAAATGTCGAACGCTTATTATGGAACCCTAAGGATCTATTTATACTAGTAGGAAAAGTTGGGAACCAATCCCACTCAAATTAGGAATCCTATTTAATGTTAAAAACTTGGAAAAGTCAGAGAACAGGTGGCGTGTCGCGCCCCTTATCGTGCCTCAAGGTTTCTTCACTTGTTTAGCTCCTAGCGCGCCGCGCCAAGCAGAGCGCCTGAGCAGTGCCTCGGAGGTTTCCCTTCTGGCGTGTCGCGCCTCTCAGTACGTCGCAACAGGCTCTCTGAAGTACCACCAGTGGCACGCCATGCCAACAAGTGCACCAACCACTGGTGGTTTTTGCCTTAGCCATTTTCCTGCATCTCCTTGCTCCTTCTTCCATCAAGATTTCCTCAAACAACTAATCACATGTGTAAGTATGCAATCATCACAAGTTAACCTAAAATTCAAGCTAATAACTCAAGATCGTCATCAAACATCATCACTTTGTAGGCCAATTTCGACTACTTAGGTATATAAATATGCCTAAGATCAGTAGGCAAACTCTATTAATGGAAGGTGGTCGTCCCAATTACCTTGGAAATACATAACACATGCTCTCAACACGTCCTCTAATGTCTGAATGGTGTGTTCCGCTTGACAATCCGTTTGAGGATGAAAAGTTGTGCTAAGCTTGACTTAAGTACCAAGCCTTTTATGGAATGACTTCCAAAAATGAGAAGTAAATTGAGTATCTCGATCCGAAATTATAGATAAAGGGACCCATGCAACTTCACTATCTCACTTATATACAACTTGGCATAGTCTTCCGCCGAATAAGACACATTGACGGGAATATAGTGTGCTGATTTTGTTATCCTATCTATAATGACCCAAATAGAATCATTTTGCCTTCGGGTGCAAGGCAAACCCACAATAAAGTCCATATTCACATCTTCCCACTTCCAAGTAGGAATAGGAATATCTTGTGACAAGCCTCCCTGCCTTTGGTGCTCAACCTTAACTTGTTGACAATTAGGACATTTGGCTACAAATCCCGCAATATCTCTTCATACCATTCCACCAATAGACTCCCCGTAGATCACCGTACATCTTGGTGGCACCTGGATGAATAGAATACCTAGAACTATGAGCCTCATCTAAATTTTATCCCTCAACCCATCAACATCCGGAACACATAATCCACCTTGGTACCTAAGTAACCCTTCTCCCCCTTGGGAGAAAGCCTCAACGTACTTCTTCAGTACCGACTCTTTCAACTCAACCAATAAAGGATCAAGTTCTTGCTTAGACTTCACATCCATCACAAAGAACGATTCGGACCCATTATGAATCGTGACACCACCCTTGGCGGAATCCACTAGTTGAACACCTAGCCGAGCCAACCTATGCACATCACAAATCAATTATTTCTTTTCATCCACTAAACGAGCCACACTACCCATGAACAATCTACTAAGTGCATCCTCTACCACATTAGCTTTGATGGGGTGATAAAGGTCACTCATGTCATAATCCTTCAAGAGTTCTAACCACCTTCTTTGTCGGAGATTTAGTCCATTTTACTAAACACATATTGAAAGCTTTTGTGATCGGTGAAAACATCCACATGGACCCCATACAAGTAATGTCTCCATATTTTCAAGTCAAACACGACTGCCGCTAATTCAAGATCATGGGTCGGATAATTCCTCTCATGGACTTTAAGTTGCCTTGAAGCATAAGTAATTACTTTACAGTTTTTCCTGAGGACACATCCTAACCCTACTCTAGAATCATCACAATATACCAAAAAACCATATGTAGCTTATGCTAAGGTCAACACCGGAGTGGATGCAAGTCTATCATTCAACTCTTGGAATCTTCTCTCACAAGCTTCCGACCACTCAAACTTCGCCTTCTTTTTAGTCAAAGTCGTCAACAGAGAAGCAATGGAGGAAAACCCCTCAACAAACCTCCTATAGTAACCGGCCGAACCAAAAAATCTTCTAATGTTAGAAGGAGTTAGAGGTCTAAGCCAACTCTTGACCGCATCCGTCTTCTAAGGATTCACCTCAATACTCTTGCTTGACACAATATGACCAAAGAAATCTATGAACCTTAACAAAAATTCATACTTGCTAAACTTTGCAAAAAGTTGTTGGTCCTTAAGAACTGGCAACAGAATCCTCAAATGGTTCACATGTTTATTCTCACTCCTCCAATAGATCAATATATTATCGATAAACACAATCACAAACATGTCTAGATATTGCCTAAACACTTTATTCATCAAATCCATAAATGTCGTTGGGGCATGTGTCAACCCAAATGACATAACCACAAATTCATAGTGACCATACCGGGTCCTAAAAGCCATCTTTGGAATGTCAACCCCTCTCACCATTTGGTGATAACCCGAACGAAGATCGATTTCGGAGAAATAATCAGCCCCTTGAAGTTGATCAAACAAGTCATCAATTCTCAGGAGGGGATATTAATTATTAATGGTTACTTTGTTCAATTAACGATAATCAATGCACATTCTAAGAAACATAGCCTTCTTTCTAACAAACAATACTAGACCACCCCATGGAGAGATACTTGGTCGAATAAAATCCTTTTCATTCAAATTATTTAGTTGCTCTTTCAACTCGGTCAGCGTCATTCTATAAGGAGGAATGGAGATAGGTTGCATATCCGGTAAAAGGTCAATACCAAAATCTATTTCCTTCTCGGGAGGAATACCAGATAAATCATCGGGAAAAACCTCCAGAAACTCATTTACTACTGGAACCGACTCTGAAGAAGGGGTTTCAGACTAACCATCCATCACCCTAACAAGATGGTAAATACACCCTTTGGAGATCATTTTCCTAGCCTTAAGCAAGAAACAAATTGACCTCTAGGGATAGAAATTCCCTCCTTCCACTCTAAGATAGGCTCATTTGGATATTGGAATCTAACCACCCGAGTCCTACAATCGATAAAGGCATAACATGCATGCAACCAATCCATACCCAAACTCACATCAAATTCCAACATGTGTAACTCTAGCAAATCCACCACAGTAACTTTATGAGATGAGGAAATGGGACAACTTCTATTAACTTTCCTAGCAACCACCAAGTCACCAACCGGGGTAGAGACCGAAAAAGGTTCTACTAACACTTTGGGGAGTATTTCAATCTACATGGCCACAAAAGGTGTCACAAAGACAAAGTAGCACAGCTATCTAACAAGGCATATACATCAATAGAAAAGACTTTTAACATATTGATCACCACATCCGGGGAGGTCTCTTGGTCATCTCCGGATCGAAGATCATAATAGTGGTTTTGCTTTTGGGAATTGGAGTTTGGACCACTTGGAGGAGCTTGTTTGTCCTCTTTTCTTTTACCCAAAAGTGTTGGGCAATTCCTCAATTTTTGACCACTCTTACCACAACCATAACACACATCTGATCCCACTAGACACTTGTCATCATGTTTCTTACCGCATTTAGCACAAATAGGCCTAGCCATAGAAAATCAACCACCATTGCCTCCTTGAGGGTTGGGGTTAGACACCCTATCTTGTTGACCTTTGGGGAATAACTAGAGGACCCTTAGTTGTAAAACCTTCGTTTGAACTTTTGTCAACCTTGGCCAATGGATCTAGCATTGGAGGAATTCCCATCACCGGTTCTAGCTCTTTTCACCTCCCTACTTTTGTCTGGGAGTTTCTCATTTTTCATTTGTTGGGCATACACCATAAGACGTGTGATACACATATTATAATGAAGCATTGCCAAATGACATTCCTTTCTTACCAATCTAGACACACCCGTCAAATACCTACTCATAATATCCCTTGAGTCCGCCACTAAATTTGGAGCATACTTGGAAAATTTGGTAAACTTTAGAGAATACTCGTGAACACTCATACCTCCTTCACGAAGGTTAATGAATTCTTCCACCTTATCTTCCCTCAACTCTCGGGGAAAGAACCTATCAAGGAACACCGATTTGAACACTTCCCACTCTATTGGACCCCCTCCTACCGACCTATTATTCTTCCATTGGGTATACCATACTCAAGCCACACTCTTCAATTGGTAAGAGGCTAACTCCGCTTTCTCTACCAAAGTCACCCCTATGACATCAAGTATTTTATAAACCTTTTCCACTAATTCTTAAGGATCCTCTCCCACTTTGGAACCAAGAAACTTGGGAGGGTTCATTCTTGCAAAATCCTTCAATCTAGAAGCCGCGGAATATATATTAGGATTGACCGAAGCTATAAATTCTCTATTGGCTTGAAACGTCATGACTTGAGCCAACATTTGGATAGCTCATCTAAACTCCGCATGGGTCATATTCTCAAACATGGGATCAACCGGAGCTTGGTTAGCTTGAAGAGCTTGATTACCTTGAAGAGCTTCCTCATTCACATTGCCACCATCCATTCTTCTAGTGTTAGCCCTTCGTGTATTTATATACTGAAGACACAAGAGAAGGATTAGGAGAGGGACTATATAGAGTTAAACTTTAAGGCACGACTTAAGAATAAAGAAAAAAGTGAAATTTCCTAAACATCTTATAGCCTCTCATTCATAAGTGTCGCGTGCTTCACACCTATGAACAAGATTCCACCAAACGTGGCTTATGAGACATCATCCTAGAATCATTCTAAACCTTGTGCTCTGATCACTAAGATTGTCACGACGCAAAGGTACTCCTACGTAACAAGGCACATAGAACCCCAAAAGGAACCATGTAAACCACTTAGCATATCAAAACATAAAGCATTAGAACAATAAGAGTAAAAACACATTTAAGTCCACAAATCTTTATAAAGGAAAGCGGAAGTCTAGACTTTTTGCAACTAGCCATCTATTACAATACTTGAGTTAAAATAGGGTCACAGCCCAAAACAACATAATCCGACAGTGAAAGTAAAAGAATGAAACAATAATAATAACATCTCATCTTCGAATCACGAGGACTAACCATGAGCAAAGAGAAATGAGCAAATCCAAGCTCTAGCCAAAATAGGGACTGCCTTGAGAACCGGACCATACACTTTGGGAAAAATGTAGGAAAATATGGATTAGCACAAAAATGAACAAAGTATGATATTCATGCACAAAATCATGAAAACATGCTAAAAGGGACATTTTAGTTGAATGCATGCAATTTACTAAGTAAAAGCATTATTTGGAAAATAGTTGAAAAGAATAAGTCATAAGCATGTTCAATACGAAAATTATCATGTCATAGGAGAACAATACCATAAGTACTCTCAAAGTTTACTTGTGCAATGCATGAATAAGGTCCCATAATCCCATCCATGCTAAGTAAATCTTATTGAGTACCCATAATTCGTAATTAATGTTCTTGTTCATATTCTTGTCATGGTGGGAATAAGACTTAACCAACATAGACCATGTGAGCTTAACATAGAATCTGGTGTTGCCAACACCAAAAAGGATTATCCTACTTGCCTATGGTAAGACCATGTCTTGTTAGATTTTTGGTGGATCCACTAGCTAAAGACCTATAGGGGCACATAGTTTATGGGATAAGGAGATTGCTACTAGAAACCCGCCCATTTTGACGGAGGAGCTTCCATCTCAAGAGATTGCATCTGGAAACCCAACTTTTCTGACGGAGGAGCTTCCATCTCATAACAATATCCACTCGGTGCTAAGAATATTTCCCATGGAGTACATGTTCAGTCTGGACTTACTTTCATATACATGGAAGAATTCTTTGCCACATAATCCAGCATAATTCATAAGATAGCTCATAGATTCAATAGGTGAGAATAGCCTTTCAACCTTAGAATCATCATATTTGTGCGAAAACCTTTCACATCATATCATATTCATACATAAGTTTGTACATGAGGATAATCATCCAACAACACAACAACTAGATCATGATCATATTCACTTTACTCTTAAAGTGTTCTTAAAAGTATATACATAACCCTCATAATCATGCATAATTCTCATACTTTGCCCTTCAAGGACCATAAATCAAATTCAATCAACACATCTAGAATTACTACATTAGACATGGATAATAGCACGATTCAATCAATCAATTCACTACATTAACAATTCTATAATATTCTACTTGCATCAATCAATACCAACACTTTGAAATCCAATTTGGGAAAATATGGGAATTCATAGATTCTTGGGGAATTCAACGTAAGAACATATAAAATAATCATCAATTTACCTATAATAAAACATAATTCAATCATTAAAAATAAATTTTAAAGGAATCCATGACATTGATGTCAAACCCTAACTTTTGGGATTTCTAGCTTCAAAATTTGGGCTTTTGGAGGGGCTCCATGGACGAAAACTATCCATGGTTGAAGGACTAACATACCTTAGTTATGATTCTCCAAAGAAATTGAATGAAAAATCCTTCTTCTTCAAAGCCTAAATTTAACTTTCTTCTTCTTCTTCTTCTTTGGAGTTCTAGAGAGAGTTTTGGGGAAAATTGATTTTGATTTGGGATTTAGTAATAGTGAGGAAGATGACTAATTTTAGAGGTATTAAAACATTATATACTTAGTCTATATTAATACAAAATGACGCCACTTAATATTAACTTAAAAACGAAAACCCCAAAGTTCCCCTAAGTGCAACTTCCTTTTGGCAGTTGCAGGCCTCACCTACGACTCCACAACCACGGTCCGTGGGTGGACTCACATGGCATGTTGTCCATCCATGGAATGCAGTTCAGAGGCTTGTTTTGCAGGCTTGACCCACGAACCATGGTTGGACCCATGGCCTATTCTGGTGTAGCATGGTTTGGGTTCAAAGGCTCAACTCTCAAGGCCTCGACCTACGCCCCTCACCCACGAGGCTTGGACTAACCCACGAGGTGTGGGTGCCCTCTGTGGGTCACTTCCCATGCAGCCTCTAAGGGTCTTCCTCAAGGACCTATGGTTGGTCCTTGGGGTTTGAACCTTGACGTTCTAATACGAAAACAATTATTTTAAGGTACGGGGAGGTACGTTTAAGGCTTATAACCTAACGTCAAGCTATAGTTTAGCCTACTAGTTTCCGGAGTGTTATACCTCAATATCCCATCTCCCCCTTGGGATAAAGCCTCAACGGACTTTTTGAGTACCGACTCTTTCAACTGAAATAATAAAGGATCAAGGGTTTGCTTAGACTTCACATCTATTACAAAGGACGATTCGGACCCATTATGAACCATAATACCACCCTTGGCGTAATCTTCTTGTTGAACACCTAGATGAGCCAACCTATGCACATCACGAACCAACTCTTTCTTTTCATCCTCTACATGAGCCACAATACCCATGGACAATCTATTAAGTGCATCCGCTACAACATTAGCCTTCCCAGGGTGATAAAGGACACTCATGTCACAATCCTTCAAGAGTTCTAACCACCTTTGTTGACGAAGATTCAAGTCCTTTCGACTAAACACATATTGAAGACTTTTGTGATCGGTGAAAACATCTACATAGACCCTATAAAAATAATGACTCCATATTTTTAAGGCAAATACAACCGCCGCTAATTCAAGATCATGGGTAGGATAATTCTTCTCATGGACTTTAAGTTGCCTTGAAGCATAGGCAATCACCTTACCATTTTGCATAAGCACACATCCCAACCCAACTCTAGAGGCATCACAATACACCACAAAACCATTTGTACCCTCCGGTAAGGTCAACACCAGAGAGGTAGTAAGTCTATCTTTTAATTCTTGGAAACTTTTCTTACAAGCTTCCGACCACTTAAACTTAGCCTTCTTTTGAGTCAAAGCTGTCAACGGAGGATCAATGGAGGAAAACCCCTCAACAAACCTCCTATAGTAACCGGCCAAACCCAAAAAACTTCTAATGTTGGAAGAAGTTAGAGGTCTAGGCCAACTTTTGACCGCATCTGTCTTCTTAGTATCTACCTCAATACCCTTGTTTGACACAATATGACCAAAGAAAGCTATGAACCTTAACCAAAATTTACACTTGATAAACTTTTCAAAAAGTTGTTAGTCCTTATTAAGAATCTGCAACACAATCCTCAAATGGTACACATGTTCATTCTCACTCCTCGAATAGATCAAGATATGATCAATAAACACAATCACAAACCTATCTAGGTATTACCTAAACAATCTATTCATCAAATCCATAAATTTTTCCGGAGCATTTGCCAACCAAAATGAAATAACCACAAATTCATAGTGACCATACCGGGTCCTAAAGTCCATCTTTGGAATATCAACCCCTCTCACCCTTAGTTGTTGATAACCCGAACGAAGATCAATTTTGGAGAAATAGCTAGCCCCTTGAAGTTGATCAAACAAGTCATCAATTCTCGGAAGGGGACATTTATTATTAATGGTCACTTTGTTCAATTGACGATAATCAATGCACATTCTAAGATACCCATCTTTCTTTCTAACAAACAATACTGGATCACCCCATGGAGAGATACTCGGTAGAATAAAACTCTTATATAAAAAATCATGTAATTGCTCTTTCAACTCGGTCAAAGCCATTCTATAAGGAGGAATGAATATAGTTTGTGTATCCTGTAAGAGATCTATACCAAAAATCTATTTCCTGCTGGGGAGGAATACCGGGAAAATCATTGGGGAAAACTTCTTAAAACTCTTTTTCTAGCTAAACTGACTCTAGAAAAGGGGTTTCGGACTCAACATCCATCACCCTAACAAGATGGTAAATACACCCTTCGGAGATCATCTTTTTAACTTTAAGGCAAGAGACAAATTGACATCTAGGTATAGAATTTCCCCCCTTCAATTTTAAGATACGATCATTTGGAAATTGGAATCTAACCACCCGAGTCCTACAATCGATAGAGGCATAACTTGCATGCAACAAATCCATACCCAAAATCACAACAAAGTCTAACATGTATAACTCTACAAAATCCACCAAAGTAAATGGGACAACTTCTATAGACTCTTTTAGCCAGCACCGAATCACCAACTGGGGTAGAGACCGAAAAAGGTTCTACTAACACTTTGGGTAGTATTTAAAACTTCATGGCCATAAAAGGTGTCACAAAGGATAAAGTAACAACGGGATCTAACAAGGCATATACATCAATAGAAAAGACTTTTAAGATATCGATCACCATATCCGGGGAGCTCTCTTGGTCACCTCGGGATTTAAGAGCATAAAAGCGGTTTTAATTTTGAGCATTTAAGTTGGAACAACTTGGTGTAGCTTGTTTATCTTCCCTTTCCTTAACCTTGAGCATTTGGACAATCTCTCATCTTGTGGCCAACTTTCCCACAACTAAAACACCCATCGGTACCCACAAGACACTTGCCACCATGTTTTCTACCACATTTTGCACTATTAGGTCTAGCTACATCAGAACCACCGCTATTACCTCCTTGAGGTTTAGGGTTGGAAACTCTATCCTTGTTGACCCTTGGAGCACTAGAAGAGCCTTGGTTGGAGAACCTTTGTCGACCTTGTCCATCAGACCTACCATTGGACAAGTTCCTATCATCGGTTCTAGTACTTTTCACCTCTCTATTTGTTGAGAATATACCATGATCCTTGAGATATGCATGTCATGAACAAACATTGTAGTACGACATTCTTCTTGAACCAAATTAGAGACACTGTCAAAAGCCTACTCTTCTCATTCCTTGAATCTGCCACCATAGATTGAGCATACTTGGATAGTTGGGTAAATTTCAAGGCATACTCCTTGACACTCATGCTACCTTGCCTAAGGTTAATCAATTCCTCCACCTTATCTTCCCTCAACTCTCGGGGAAAGAATATATCAAGAAATACCAATTTGAATGTTTCCCATTCAACCGACCCCGCTCCAATGGGTCTTATCTTTTCCAAAGATCATACCGTACTTAAGTAACATCCTTTAGTTAGTAGGTGACTAACTCCGCCTTCTCTCCCTAAGACACCCTTATAATATCAAGGACCTTATAAACTTAATCGATAAACCTTTGGAGACCCTCCTCCACTTTAGAGCCATAAAATTTGGGAGGGTTCATTCTAGAGAAATCCCTAACCCTAGAAGCAGCTGAATTCACATTAGGATTGACAGGAGCTACCGCTTCTCTATTGGCTTGAGCCGTCACGATGTGAGCCAATAATTGGATAGTAGACCTAAACTCTCAATGGGTCACATTCTCAACCACAAGATCAACCAGAGATTGGTTAACTTGAGGGGTTTGATTAGGTTGAATATCTTCCTCATTCAAATTGTCACACTCCATTCTTCTAGTGTTAGCCCTTTATGTGTTCATTTCCTATAGACAGAGGAGAAGGATTAGAAGAGGGACTTTATAGAGTTAAACTCTAAGGCACGACTTAAGAGTAATGAAAAAGCTACATTTCCTAAACATCTTATATCCTCTCGTTCATAAGTGTGGCACGCTTCACACTCATGAACAAGACTCTACTAGACATGGCTTATGAGACATCATCCTAGAATCATTCTAAACTTTGTGTTCGGAATACCAAGTTTGTCACGACCCAGGGTACCCCTTAGATGTAACAAGGCACATAGAACCCCGAAAGGCTCCATGTAAGACACTTAGCATATCATAACATAAATCATTAGAACAATAAGAGTAAAAACGCATTTAAGTCCAAAAATATTTTTAAAGGAAAGCAGAAGTCTAGACTTGTCTCAATTAGCCATCTATTACTATACTTGAGTCAAAATGTGGTCATTGCCCCAAAACAACATAATCTTAAAGTGAAAGTCCAAGAATGAAAAAACCAATGATAGCATCCCATCATCGAATCATGAGGACTCACTACGAGCAAGGAAAAATGAGCAAATCCAAGCTCTAGCCATAATGGGGACCACCTTGAGAACCGAACCCTACACATGGGAAAAATGTAGGAAAATATGGGTTAGTAGAAAAATGCACTAAGTATGATAGCCATGCACAAAATCATAAAAAAAACATGTTTAAAGGGACATTTTAGTTGAATGCATATCATTTACAACTTTAAAGCACCATTTTGAGGATAATGGAAAAGCATAAGTCTTAAGCGTAATCAACTCATAGATCATCATATCATAATAAGAACATACAATAAATACACTCAAAGCATACTTGTGTAATGCATGAATAAGGTCCCATAATCCCACCCATACTAAGTAAGGTTTCTTGAGTAACTATAGTTCATATTTCATATTCTTGTTCATACTATCATAAAGGGAGATTAGCCTTAACAAACATAGACCATGTTAGCTTACCATAGAATCTGGTGTCTACCCCACACCGAAAAGGGGTGTCCTACTTGCCTAAGGTAGAACCATACTCTTAGCTTAGTTGGATCCATTAGATAATAACCTATTTGGGCTCATAATTATGGGATACAGAGATTGCTATTAGAAACCTGGACTCTACTAAGGTATAAGATTTCCATCTCATGAGATACATACTTTGGGAGCCTAGACTCAACTAAGGTAGAAGGAACCCATTTAGAAATTTGGACTAAACTATCGTATAAGCTTCCATATCATATTCATATCCACTCGGTGCTAAGAATTAATTCCCATAGATTACATATTAAATCTTAACTCTAGTGCATATTCAAGGAAGAATGTCTTGACACTCAATTCAACATAATTCATATTATAGCTCATGATTCAATAGGTGAGAATAACCTTTCATTCCTAGAATCATCATGTAGTGAGGAAACCTTTCACATCATATAATATTCATAGATAAGTGTGTACATGAGTATAATCATCCAACAACACAACAACTAGATCATAATCATATTCACTTTACTCTCAAAGTGTTCTCAAAGCATATACATAAACCATATAATCATGCATAATTCTCAGGATTTTCCCTTCAAGGACCATAGATCATATTCAATAAACACATCTAGAATTACTACATTAGACATGGATAATAACATAATTCAAATAATCAATTTACTACATTTTTAGAATTCTATAATATTCTACTTGCATCAATCAACATCTACACTTTGAGATCCAATTTGGGAAAATAGGGGAATTCATGGATTCTTGGGGAACTCGACATAAAACCATATATAATCATCAATTTATTCATAATAAAATATAATTCAATCATTAAAAATGAATTTGAAAGCAATCCATGAGATTGAAGTCAAACCCTAACTTTTGAGATTTCTAGCTTTGAAATTGGGGGTTTTGGAGGGGATCCATGGATGAAAACTATCCATGGATGAAAGGAATACCATACCTTAGCTTTGAATTCCAATAAAATTGAGTGGAAAACGTGCTCCTTCAAACCCTATCTTCACCTTTCTTCTTCATTTTTGGAGTTCTAGAGAGAGTTTTGGGGGAAAAGTTGGTTTTTGATTTGGGATTTTTGAATATTTGGAAGATGACTTTATTTGGGGGTCTTAAATCATTATATGGTTCGTCTAATTTAGTGTAAACGAGGTCAATTTGTATTAAATAAAAATGGAAAACCCCAAAGTACACCTTAACCAACTCCCGAAAATGGTTTCCAGTAATCACCCACGACCCCCTCATAGATGGACCGTGATTGGACCCACGGCCCATTTCGGTGAATCGTGGGTCGGGGTCTAAGACCAGATCCTGCAGGTTCTATCTATGGCCCCTCACCCACGAGGCATGTGGGACCTACGGGGCGTGAGTGGCCCCACATGGCTCACTGCCCAGGTACATTCTTGGTTCATTCCTCAAGGACCCATGGTTAGTTCTTGAGGTTTAAACTTTGACGTTTTAACACGAAAACATTTATTAAGGTATGGGGAGTTATATTTTAAGGATCTAACCCTAACGTTAAGCTCTAGTTTAACCTACTAGTTTCCAGAGTGTTACATTTATTTTATGTTTAGAACTTTGTTTGGGCTGCGTCCCTAAGACTATCTAAATATTAGATGGTTTAAGACAAGTGTAAGACTTCCGCTTCATTTTATGAGACTTTTATATTGTTTGAAAATGTTTTAAATTTCCGCACCTTTTCTATTATTTTATGTTATGATATGCTAAGTGGCTTGTATGAGGCTTTTCAGGGTCTTGTACGCCTTGTTACATCTAGGGGGTACCCTGGGTCGTGACAAACTTAATATCAGAGCACAAGGTTTAGAATGGTTCTAGGATGTCTCAAATCACGTCTAGCAGAGTCTTGTTCATAAGTGTACAGCACGCCACATTTATGAATGATAGGCCATTAGATGTTTAGGAAACTTCACTTCTTCATTCTCTAAGTCGTGCCATAGATTTTAACTCGATTAGGTCTTTCTCCTAATCTGTGCCCGATAGTCTTTTAGGATATGGCTATTACAAGGGCTAACGCTAGAAGGAAGGTGGAAGACAACGTGGATCAAAGAGTTCCTCCCCAAGATCCTCCACATGCTCCAATTAACCCTTTCGATTAGGATGTGACAAATGCAGAATTTAGTTCCTCTTTTCAAGTATTGGTTCAAGTCATGATGGCCCAAGCCAATAGAGAGGCAGTAGCTCCCGTGAACCCAAATGTGGGTTCGGTGACTTCAAGAGTGAGGGACTTCATGAGGATGAATCCTCCATGGTTTTATGGGTCAAAGCTTGAGGAAGATCCTTAAGAGCTTATAGATTAGGTCTATAAGGTGTTAGATATTATGGCTGTTACTTTGGTAGAAAAGGCAGAATTGGCAGCTTACCAACTCAAGGGGGTTGCACAAGTTTGGTTGAACCAATTGAAATAGGCTAGACTGGTAGTAATGGGTCCTATATGGTGGGAAAGGTTCACCGTTGCTTTTCTAGATAGATTTTTTCCTCTATAGATGAGAGAGGCTTTGATTATTGAGTTCATTAACTTTAGGCAAGGTAAACTGAGTATTGAGGAATATGCGTTGAAGTTTACTCAACTATCAAAAAATTCTCTATCTCTAGTAGCTGACTCTAGGTCAAAAGTGAGTAAGTTTTTGTCGGGAGTATTCGACTTAGTTCTGAAAGAACGTCGTACGACTATGCTTGTCCATGACATGGACATTGATCGTCTTATGACTCATTCCCAACAAATGAAAGAGGAGAAATTAAAGGGGAGAGATAGGGAGAAAAAGAGGTCTAGAAATGATGATGGTGATTCCTCTCATGAAAGGTCCAATGGACATGGTCGTCCTAAGCATCAACAAATATTTTCCAGACAACACTCCTCCAATTATCCTAGATATAGTGAAGATAGGGTGTCTAACCCTAAACATCAAGGAATTAGTAGTGAACACCAATGGCCTACTTGTGCTAGATGTTGAAAGAGACATGAGGGTAGGTGTTTGGCTGGTATGGAGGGTTGCTTTAGTTGTCCTGAAAGTGACCACAAGATGAGAAATTGTCCAAAGATGAAAGCTAAGGGAAGAGAGGGTAAGCAAGTTGCTCCTAGTAGTTCGGATGGGAATGTTCCAAGGAAAAATAAGGTTTATGCTCTCTAAGCAAGAGGTGAACAAGAGTGTCCTCCGAATGTTGCTCTCGATATGTGTTTTATGATAATTTAGATTCCGGTGTTGCTTGTCGTTTGTGACTTGATATGATAGACTTTAATGTTGTCTTTAGTATGAATGGGCTACATTATTGTTATGTTTTATTGATGGTAGAATCCGATTTAGTCATTATGAGTTTTGGGGTATGTTGAAAGGATTTGATTAGTAGTGTGTTTAGATAATACCCTGATGTAATAAGGGAGTTGACTCTTCAAAAGGGTAGTAGTATAGTTCACCATGGTTTAGAATCATCTTCTGTGATGGAGGTAAAATCTTAGTGATCACTCGGTCCGACCTTAGAATTGAAAGAAGCGGTGCTTAGAAAGTCCGTTTAGGCATTCACCCAAGGGGGAGATACTCTGCTTAGATAGCAAGGTTGTTGAGTGTTCTTAATGTTCATGATTTGGGTTTACTTGAATTTCTCACGTTTTAAAGATGTAAGGAGTTTGGAAAGTTTAGTCCCCGTTTTGTAGGCCCATATAATATCTTGAAATGTGTTGGTAAGGGTGATTATGAGCTAGAGTTGCCTAATGAGTTGGCATAGGTGCATCCGGTTTTCCATGTCTCTATAATACAGGAGTGTGTTGGAGATCCGACATTCATAGATCCATTAGAAATGTTGGGAGTAAATGAGAATCTCTCTTATTAAGAGTACCGATTGAGATCTTGAACCGGCAAGATGAGAAATAGAAGAACAAGGAAGTTACTTCAATGAAAGGGTTAAAGAGTCACCTTTTAGCAAGGGTTTTAGTTGAGGGTGCTACTTGGGAGGCCAAGGCCAATGAGATGTCCCGATATACTCATCCTTTTTCCTTTTATTCCTTCTTTAGCTTGAGATGATGAGTTCCTCATGGTTTGCTCCTTATGTGAAGTCATGTGTGTTTTTGATGTTTCCATGATTTCCTTATGTGGTGCATGTTCATGAAAAACTTGTGTTATGAAAGAAAAATGAGTTTCCATGATTGGTTTCCCTCATGTTGTAGTTCATTAAGTATGAGTTGCCTATAGACTCCATGAGATGAGTTGTGAAACATGTCGTAGCATGGAAGGAGAGAATTTCCTCCTTGGATGTATGTTATGAGTATAAATTGCATATAGGCTCAATGAGACTGTGAAGAACATTCTTTTAGCTTGGAGATGAGAGTTCCTCCTTGAAAATGAGAAATTTTAGAATTTCATGCATTTTGGGTTGTTAGATGTAGTTCCTACCTTCCATGTGATGCATTGAGCATGTTTAGCTTATAGTTGATGATTCCTCGCTGGTTGTGTGCATATAGATGTGTTGCATGCATGATTGGTTGCTAGTCTTGAGTCATCTCCTTTAAGAAGTGCCTAGAATGCCATTCGAGGACGAATGCTCCTAAGGGGGAGATAATGTAACTGTAACACCCCGATAATTCTATGACTTAAGTTAGAGCCTCGCCTTATGTATAATGACTTAAAAATAGTTATAATAATGTTTATAAACCTAAATTAATGTAAATTACTTGGTTTGGAAGAGTAAAAGCCTAAACGTCAAGAAACAAACACGACGTCCGGAAACTAGAGAAGAATGTGTTCTAGTGTGTCCTTAGGTTTTGGGCAGGTTTGGGAGTGTCGTATGATGGTGTAACCTTGTAAAAAGAGTTAAAACAGGTAAATATATCTTTATAGGGTCAAAACGTTCGAATACGACGCCCCGGAACCACCCTAAGGGGCCCCGAGGAGGACCCCAACCTTGGCCAAGCAAGCTGCCAAGGCAGCTTGCAAATTGTGCATGGAGGGAACCAGGGCGCGTCGCGGACTTGCTCCCCCAAGGAGCAAAAGTCCAGTTCGCGACGCGGTCATTTCATGGACTCTACTGTCTAGAAATTTATTTCAAAATATCTTCAGGGAACAACTCCGCATCGCGGACTTGTTCCGCGACGAAAATGCAGAAATTCAGAAATCTATTTTTACCTCATTAAAGAGTCCTTCTAAGTGAGGGGTATTTAGGGTACTTTAGGGGACGTGTATATAATGATTTTTAAGTCAATTTACCTCACTTTTATCACTTAAACACAAAACCCCAAAGATCTAAACCTTAAGTTCCTCCTTCTCTCTACTCTCTCTCTCTTCTCAAGAACTCCATTGAAGAAGATTAGAGCTTCAAGAGGAAGACCAACTCTCCAAGGTTTCAACACAGATTTTCGTGGTTAATTCGTCAATAAGGTATGGTTTCTATCACTCTTGGGCTTCCTTTCCCCAAGAGGCCCCTTCAAGATGAATTTCAAAATCTCCAATTTCTAGGTTTCAATCCAAAAAAGTGGGTCTTCTTTCTAAAGTGAAATTGATGTTATAAATTGACTTAGATTGGTGTTATATGAACAATTATGGATGAATTTATATTGTATTGGTGGTTTCTTGAAGAATTCCCCATGAGATCCATGTTTCTCCTTCTTTTCCTAATTCTAACCCTAGTTTGTGTTGGATATTGATTGAAGGCTATGAATTGAATGTGATGTTATGTAATTTATGTTTGTATGATGATTATACCCTAGGTTATGTATAATTTCTACGAAATTAGGGTTGAGTCTTTGAATGAAGCCTTGAAGGCTATGAAGGGAATATGTCAATTGCTTATATTGATGTTGATTATGTTATTACTTCATAGATTACCTTGTATTATGTATTAGTTATGAATTTCTTGGTAATTGAAGTATGGATGTCCCACGAAGGGAAAGAAGGTATGCAGGTTGGTTCTTCTTTGAACTCAAGTATGAAAGGTGAATTACTTAGATTGTAATGATGATATACCTAATGTGTTATTGTGTTGTTGATGACCTAGTTTCCTCATCCTTAACCCTCTACACTTGAATTAGCTATGAAGTATGTATGTATATTATGGTATGATTGCTATATGATTGAAAGGTAGTTCTCATGATTATAGTGTAATGTAAAGTGAAAGGTTTACTCACTTGCTAAGTGTCTCTAAAGTGAAAGGATTGTTACTCACTTATGAACAC
>JAJOOE010015120.1:0-23745 GCA_036250405.1 Solanum raphanifolium | reverse complement strand
AAATAGAACGGAGAAAAAAAGTCTAGATACAATTGTCCGACACCATTCCTTCCTGATATATGTAACCCAAATAAGAATTGAAATCAAAAGAAAATGCATGATAAAGTATAATTACACTAAAAACTCAAAAGTAGAAACTAAAAATTGAAAAACAGTTATGGTAAATCAAAAACCCAAATCAGAAATCGAATTGATTTTATTATTTTGTAACAAAGTGAATTGAATTAAACTGTAATAACTGATTGAGTTGTTACAAATGAATTTGGGTCTACTTTTGAAGAATATGAGGTATGTGGAGAAAGTCAAAAATGAGAAAATTCTACAGACAAATGCATCAAACTTACCTTTATATAGAATAAAAATATTTTGATGAGCTCTAGATGTTTCTGCTCTTAAGAACTGATTTTTCTAGAGCGGAGAAGAGAAGAGGCTTGCTTGCGATCCTTCTAGACTTCCATTCCATAGTGACGTAATTACTATTTTGCCCTTGAATGAAGTTGAATTTTCGAAAATGCCAGTGGTCGTCCATCACTTGGCTTTTCTATATAGTAGAAATATATATATATATATATTTTTTTTAATCATTATCTATTCAGATCATGTTATTGATAAAAAATCACGTATAGTGAACTCTATATATTTGAGTCTTGATATGTTTTTTGCTCTAGTATTGTATCTCCTTTTGAATACATTATCGATTGGAACATCCTTATCTATCTTTGTTTCTTCTTTGAATTGAGAGTCATGTTGATTTGCAAAATGTCCATCACATCTCATTATCTTCAAGAATTAATAAGTGGATTGAGTCACTCTGGAGTATTTACTCATTTTTGTGTCTTTTGTGTTGAATTTAAAACTCAATTCAATGTTTACATATTCTAAGAAGTAATAATACTAAAAATATATGTCAAAATTATTTCGATCATATATGAGACAACAAGTCATTCTCCACTAGTCTTTATATATTGATACATCCTCTCAAAATGAAGTAATTGAAAAGAAGAAAAGACGTCTACTTGAGGCATTTTGTTTCAAACGGAGCTTCTTAAACAGTTTTAGGTAGATGCAGTATTTACGACTTGCTGACTTGCTTTCTGATTAATCGCATGCCATCATTTGTGCTTATTGGTAATACTTTTTATAAGGCATAATACATAAATATACCCTTTAACTTGGTTTCAGACTTTCAGATATTATCTATGCTCTCCAACCTTGGGTGTGCACAAGTATACACTTGAACTGATATAAAATTGAACAAGTAGACACACGTGTCCTACGTGACATAATACACATAGGACACAAAATTGCCATGTAGGACCCCATGTAAGACAAAAGTGTCTATTTGTTTAATTATACAAGTTTAAGTGTCTACTTGTGCACACTCAAAGTTAAAAGTAATAATTGTCAACTGAAGCCAAGTTAATGGTCATGTTTTTTTTTTCAAACGAGTCACTATTTTTTTTATGGGATCTAAGGTATTGGATGCACATGGTATGTTCAAGATATTCGGCCATCTATTACCAAGTTAGATCCTTTGCATTGAAGTGTGCTTTTTCTAGGTTACTCATTCAAAATGTGTAGAGGTGTTATTCTAATGAACTTGAAAAATATCATGTATTAGATGATGTTATATTTTTTAGGACTAAATCATTCTTCTATGCACCTCCCATTTCTACAAGTTTGGGGGGAAGAAATTGAGTGGTTAATTTGTCAAGTCACTCATTATGTGATTTGATTATTTGATAGAGCAGTGAGATGTTGTTTCTCCATTTTCCAGTTCTTCTATTAATCACTAGTTCACTACATATCTATTGTATCTTCACTATCTATCCATTTTCTGGCTAGACAAAGAATGGTGCCTAATTCAAGAGCTAAAGGGCCATTCTGCATTGTACAAACTAGAAGTAGTACTTTTCAACACTGAGAGGGGAAAGTAAGAAGAAAATAAATCCAAACAAGGATTAAATCCCTTGTATATTTTCATTCATTAATAAACAAACAAATTATTTGATTGTACAACAAAACTTGGAAATAAGGAAGAAACCAAAAAAATAATAATATAAACAATCTTAACAAAGTGAACTGTACATAGAGTTCTGTGTCCTCTTCTTTCTCTCAGGTTGTTAGAAAGTGAACTCTCTTTATCTTTTCTGGAAGTTGAATGACTTAATGGCAAATGCAAACAGGAAGGCGAAAACAACAGGCCATGCAACGATTATTCCTGCAACGACTCCTAGAAAATCATGCTTAAATCCAAAATAACGCCCCAAGAATTGTTCAACATTTTCATCATTGGTGAGAGGAGTTTGGAGGTCTCCGAATTGTGATGCAACAAGACCATACAAGGTCCACGCGACAGGGCAAAGCCAATAGTACCATCTCCACCATATTGGAATACGCTGTTTTAAGCAAAACAGACAAAGACAACATGTCATTTTTCCGAAATTCAGTTTAGTTTAGGTGGATAAAAAGGAAGATGGAAATGAAGGATTTGCAAAAACTTACAGGTCGGGGAACAATGAATCCTGAGAAGAGATTCCATACTGCATAGAAGAAGGCCGCTACTATAGAAGCAACGTTTTGATTCGGGGAAATAGCCACAGTCATCATGCCATAGAAGGTGAAGTACAAGAGAGTGAAGTACATGATGAATAAGTACCAAAAGAACTTGGCAACAGTCCATTCGAATCCGATCATTGCATACACAATTATACCATAGAAAGCTGCTTGTACAAATACATAAGGTATTTCAACGATAACCTGTCCAAAGGCATAAGGTAAAGCAGAATACATTCCAGCAGCTCTTTCTCTGTAAAATACAGTACGCTCAACGGCTACAACAGGCTGGACTGATGATGAATTTTGTACACCAAGGAAGAGAGTTGCAGCATACATAGATCCCATGGCATTAAAAAGATCCTGGCTCTGACTCCTGTGATCAATAAAGATCGAAAAGTTTAGGGAAAAAATTACCTTTTTTTTCAAGTTTATATTTACTTATTGTGATTTTACTTACACTCTGCCACCAAGATCCCAGAACAATGTGCCAAAGACAAGTGCTAGGATGACTGTGAAGATGAATCTAACTGCCGTGTAAGATGGATTACGCCAGTATGACAAATGTTGCTTCCAGAGACATGCCATACATTGAGTCCAGAAAGACTGTGAAAATTGAGTTTCAAAATGTAGATCCTTTGTACCAGGACGAGGCGTACTTAATTCAGCAATTAAGGCTTTGTTCCTCTTGTAGAGGTCTGATTTCTTGTACAAATCAGTAAAGTCAACTCCTAACATCATTTCTTGAGATGCGGCTGTGACTTCTAACATCCAAGTTGCTGGATTGTAAGCCTCTTTAATCTTACTAACCCCAGGCAATGACTGAACTCAACAAGAAACTAAAATTAGTATTTGATTATATAAACTAGGAAAAAGTAAACACATTTTTCTCATTTACAATGGCAGCAGCTATTACCTCAAAGTATTTGATCAAATGACAAGAATAGCGACCCAGAGGACCAACATATATCTCCTGTCCTCCTCGTTTCATTAGAAATAGCTGCAAAGCCAAGTTTCATTTTTAGTATCAGGTGGCAAAGAGAAAGAGGTAACATATATTTAGCATAATTGTATTGGAAGGTTAATAAGCTCACCTCATCAAAGGCTTCAAAAATGTCGATGCTAGGCTGATGAATGGTACAGACGACGGTTCTTCCTGTATCGACAGTGTTCCTAACAGCTCTCATTACAATGGCAGCAGCTCTTGCATCCAACCCTGAAGTTGGTTCATCCATGAAAATGATAGAGGGGTTTGCTACCAGTTCAACTGCAATGGTCAGCCTTTTGCGTTGCTCCGTTGATAGACCATTGACTCCAGGCAATCCGACTAAGGCTGATCTTAAGGGAGTTAGCTCCACAAGTTCCATAACTTCCTCAACAAACATCTGCAGAGAGGTGATATATCAATATGTAATTGCCCTGCCTTACATGTTTCATTAATTTGTTTGACCAATTTTATGGAGAAAGGGTTGAGGGGAGCTGACCTTTCTCTTGTTTTTATCAACATCTTGAGGTAAACGCAACCAAGCTGAGTAAACCAATGACTCATAAACTGTAATATAAGGCGAATGGATGTCATTCTGCTCACAATATCCAGAAATACGTGCAAATGTTTCTTGCTTCTTCGGATATCCAGAAATCTTGATGTCACCATCAATATATCCTCCAGTTTTTCTTCCGGCCAACACATCCATCAATGTTGTTTTACCAGCTCCACTAACGCCCATCAAAGCTGTGAGAACACCTGGCCTGAAAGCTCCACTCACACCTTTTAGAAGTACCAATCTATCTTCAGTGGAACCTTGGTCTTTTATTTCCTGCAATTCATTCAAAATTGTTAAGTTAGTTGTTCATAGAAAATAAAAGCCTTACGAATCACGAATATTATTCATGAAAAGTTCTGGAAAGTTACCTGAGGCATGTCAACGGAGTATACAACGTTATCAAAAGTGATGGAATGTGGTTCAAATGGAAGAACCATTCCCCTCTTCTTGTCCTGACCATCAGTTTCACTTCCCTCAATGAGTCTAACATTCTCACTGTCTTCTGATATTATAGCTTGTGGCTTACCAAAAGCTGAAGATGTTTAAGAAATATGGTATATGTCATCGTTCATTTTATGTTCTTTTCAAGGGGAATTTAAAGGCATCAGAGATACTCACGGTTCAGGTAAGCGAGTGCAATACTGTAGCAGAGGTTGAAGATTATTATGTATCCGATAAGTGCCCCAACACCTATCCAGTACCAATATGCATCTGGAAAGAACCCTCGAGATCTTACTACAGCATGTCCAAGTGGCTCAGCTCCATTTGGCACAATCTGTTTAAATTAAGAGTGGATATCAGCTATTTGCATGTGGTTTGGAATAAAAACACAAGAATTAAGCTATTTGCATGTGGTTTGGTATAAAAACACTTACATGTTCCCATTTCTTCCCATCAAATTCATTCACAAGAATTGAATTCACAGAATACATTAATGGTGAGATCCAGTAACCCCAGATCCACCATTTCTTCACATCATCTGTAGTATCATGCAAAAAGAATATAAATAAAGGTATGATTGAACAAGAAAAATAATTTTTGCAAACATAATAAAACATACTTCTCGAGAGGACAAATCCAGACAATGCAAATTGCAAAACCAGTGCAAATGCTCCAAATGTGGTAGCGACTCCCATAGTTCTCCCCGCTGCACCAATGAATCTGAACAATCCCGATGCCATCTGGTGTACTAGTACGAGAAGCAAGAATTGTTTGAACAATCTGCAAAGCCATAGTCCCTTAATAATCATGAAATTATGAAAGACCATCAAATTATTACTTTGAACAATCTTTTTTACTTCTCTTACCTTGAAACATTTGGATCAAATCCCATGACATAATATGTAAGAAATGTCCAAAGACCAACTTCAATAAATGTAATTGGGATTTTGAGGATCCATGTCGGAAGGGCATAAGCCCATGATGGATAAAAAAGAAGGTCCCTTTGCTTGAAGTAGACTGGAAGCTTTAAAATCGTCAGGTTGATCTCAGCCATTCCATTAAACATAATCACAACGACTACAAAAAAGAGAGCACCAGCATACATCCCTCCATCATCCATATCATCTCGGGGCATCTTAGTACGGAAAAAGACGGTCATCATTATCATTGCCATTACCATGAGCTGAGAAAACAGAACAGAAACAAAGATTATTTGTAATTGCCACATGGTCATGAAATGGAAAACACTTTTATATTTCTAATAGACTAAGTAGTAAGTACCTGAAAGAGCTTGAATATGTAAACAAATGAGTTCCTCTTCATTAGTAAGAATTCTCGTTCAGCACAGACCTTCAACAGTTGTTTCGTCCCTATACCATACTTCTTAGTAGACAAAGCAGCAGGGTGGCTTTTGGTCTTGTCATATGGAGTTGTAAGCTCATCGGCGAGTTTCTTTCCAACATGGAAAGACTGATATGCCTCAGCAAATTCTTTTGATGTGATAAACCTATAAGGCTTATCCTTCTTAGCCCAATATTGTTGTTGATCCTTCTTTGATGTTACCTGCAAGAAATAATTTAAAACTTCATTCTTGTATGCCTAAGACATAGTTAACTACATAAAAGTTTGGTATATCTAACAGATTAAGCTTTTATGGTGGTCACACACTTCAACATATTATCATAATAGATTGTTAGTTAAGTTTCATCACCCTTCATGAAAAATAATCAGAGTGGTACATGAAGAGACACATTGAAGACATAATGAACTATATTGTAAGACACAGTTCAACACAACATCATAAACTTCGCAGGTTATACTCTATTGTAAGACATACCTCTTGCAAAAAATCTGCCACACCTTTTCTCTCGGGGCACTTGAATCCCATGGATTCAAAGAAGTCAAGAACATCTTCCCGAGGGCCCTGATAGACAATGCATGCATCTGACAGCAGAATTATGTCATCAAACAAGTTGTAAGTCTCAGGGGCTGGCTGTAACAGAGATATCACAGCAGTTCCCTTCAAGAGCTGCACCGATTGTCTTAACGAATTGACAATGGAGAAAGTAGTTGAACTGTCCAATCCAGTTGAGATTTCATCCATGAAAAGCGCCTTTGATGGTCCAACAAGCATTTCACCTGTCGTTACACGTTTCTTTTGCCCCCCTGAAATACCCCTTAACATTTCATCTCCCACCATAGTATCAGCACAGACATCCAGTCCCAAAATCTGCAAATGGAAGTCAAATTAGTAACATCCATAAGATAGGTTATCCGCTACATCAAGTTAAAAAGCGCTATATACACTAGATCCTTATTAAGCAGAATAATTGGATATCGTAAATGTTACCTTAAGAACATAATCTGTAACAATGTTGGCTTCCTGTCCTTTTGTTACTGAAGCCTTCATTTCCAAAAAAACAATAAAAAATTATCATCTATAAATGTAAAGATAGTAAAAGCTTTGGTATTATTCCCTTTCATGTTTTTCTGTTGTATTCTTACCTTCATGTAGATATCAATATCATGATCTGGCTTGATATTAGCAGCTTTCTCTCTTCTTGATAGTTCAGCCAACATCTCTATACAAGTTTTCAGAAAAAATTAAGCAATTAATGATTGTATATATATATTTTCAGTGCCCAATTAAAAATAAAACTCAATGATAATTCGTATACACTTTACCAAACGATTCTTCTTAGGTATAAGAAAAAAATACTAACCATATCTAGGGCCAACTCCTTGGCATCTTGCAGAAAATTCCAAAGTTTCCCTTACAGTCATTTCTCCAATATGCAAGTCATATTGGCTGATATAAACAGCAGTTTTTTGTGGAACAAATTCATGTAGTTCATGTCCATTATAGGTCACATTCCCAGTAACCTGATTTCCATAGAAAAGGGGAAAACATAAAAAAAAAAAAAAAAACTATCTTATTTATAAAAGGGTTCTACTTCTATGAATTAACTGTGTAAAATATTATAGTATCAAGCTATGCTGTTCGAATTCTTAAAAATGTCGATGGGTGTGTGCGGGTACTTCAAAAAGTAGTGCATATTTGAAGGATCCAACAGACCATTTTTGGAGAGTAAGAGCAACATAGATATCAAGTCAATTTTGAGGTAATTAAAGGCTATGTTGCTCGGACTCTTCAGTATGGAGCCGTACCAGTGTAGGATCCTCTATAAATACACTCTTTTGGAGGATCCAACATGTACCCGACATCTTTTTTAAAGAGTCCAATTAGTAAACTAAAATAAGATAGCAATCTTCTATAGTAGGTCAAACTGTAATGATTCCGTAAGAAGTCAATTATATAGTCAGTGAATATAAGATATATATTTTATATAATACATAAAATTTAAAGAAAGGAGGTGAAAAAGCTAAATTTTTCTAAATTTTTTTAAAAAAATTACCTTTTAAAATTACTTTAATTTTTTACTTAGTTTTTATGAAAGAAGGAAGTTAAAAAATATTACTTACTACTACTATAATGAATTTTAATATACATGAAATGAAGGAAAATATACATAGTATATTCGATTAGGAAAATACCAAACTTGCCCCTACACTTTAGGTAGGATCTTTGTTCTGTAAGGGTGGAAGGGTAATATGTGATTCAAAGGTTAACGATAAGTGCAAATTTATTCGAAAACTTAGATGAGGGCTAAATACAAACAATTTCCATATAACCAGTTTCTCAAAGTACAAGGGTAAATTTAGTCTTTTTCCCATTATCTATAATATATTTGGTATTGAAAATCTTACCTTTAGAGTAGGATCAAGTTTTCCAGCCAAAGCTAATAACAAAGTAGTCTTTCCAGAACTTGGAGGTCCCAAAAGTAGAGTCATCCTTGAAGGTTTAATCATACCACTAACATCATTGAGAATTGTGATTTGCCTCTTTCTACTTGGAAGTATGTGAATAGAATTCAAGAATGTCTTTGGAGCAAAAAAATAGAAAGAAAAAAAGAAGTTAGTTTCAATAAAGGAACAATGGCATAAAACATCCCATGTTAGCAGGGTCTGTGGAAGGTTCATGTAGACAGTCTATCATAATGCAAGCATTAGTGACTACTCTCACGATTCGAACCCGTAACATATAGGTCACATGGAAACAACTTCACAGTTGCTCCAAGCTCCCCCTTCCTTAATTTCAATTAAAAGAAACAGAAATATTAAAATGTTTGCCTTTTGTATTCATATGTTTACCTCAACAAAGTTGGTCATGAAGTTGATAAAAGTAGGCAAAGCTCTGCTTCCTACATATGCATCTGCCTCAATGTTTAGATGTTCATATCTCACTTCTATTGATGGCAAATCAATCCCAACTCTGTAAATGTATCCAAAAAGAGGGGAAAAAAACCACAAGTTAATACCAATCAATTAAAAAATAGAAAAGGGAAACTCAACTCATAGTTAGATAAAAAGAAAAGAAAAGAAAAAGTCGAAAATTTGATGCACTAAGTTCTGGCTATGCCTAGGTCTGCGGAAGGACCAAGGATAGAGCCACAATTGTGGTTAGGGGTTCGATACTAGTAACTTTGGCTTAAATAATGTATTTGTGTTAAAAAAAAAACTTTTAATATGTACAAATAATCTATTCAGAACCAGTAAGTAAAAATATTGTGGTTCAGAACTCATAACTTTAGGTCCTGTTTGCCACGAAAATTGTAAAATTTGAAAAACGTAGTTTTTGTTTCCAAAGTGAAAAATGGTATTTGGAAATTGGAGTTGTTTTTGAATTTTTGTGTGTAATTTGGAGTGACCCCTTGACACACAACCACAATCTTCTTATGCACTGGGTCAAGAAAGGGCCGACATCCATTTTTGCAAGAGGTTGTTTTCATAACTTGAACATGTGACCTTATGGTCACACAACGACAACTCTTACCATTACACCAAGATATCCGAAAATGAAAAAAAACAAACTATATATACATGAAAAGTTCAAATTATTTCACTTACGTCTGAATTCTGTCCTTGAGTTTCAACAAGAACTTCTCATTATCTTCATCAGCAACCTTGACAAGCCTATCAAGCAAACGCTTCCTTTCTTGATGTCCAATATCATTTGTATCAACTTCAGCAGCAGTTTCACCTTCTTTTCCAAACAATAAACCTTTTCTCATCCGATCAAACGTTGGCAATTTTTCCAATGCAGCCCATTTAAGAGCCTCTTCATCATCCTCATCTCTTCCTGAACGTGAAAATATCGAGCGGCTAGAATCCGCCCTCATACTTGCCCTCAAACTACCTCTAAAATTGCTAAGATTCGCCGACTCCATCACGAACCAATGTCCACTCGATCGATCAGAAGGCTAATCTTTTTTTTAGTTCTCGTCAACTCTAATAATAACTCGTAAACTATGCAAATGATGACTTCTCGTCGTGCCTAAAAATGAAAAATTTGTCCCCAATACTTCAAAATTGTCCAAATGAACATAACTAGAGTATTGGGAGATACCCAATATATATATTTTTTTTGTGTGTGTGTTCTTTCAATTGTATGATGATATGGTTTTTTTTTTTTAACATTGGTAAAGTTGTATTCTTCCGCATTAAGGACATAAAGAACAAAAAATATATTTTGGTGTCAATTTGATTACAAGGCAGAGCACTTATATAGCAGCAAGCTCAGGATATATTAGCGCAAATATAGTCTTTTTATTAAACTATTTCTTTTAGGTGAATATTTTGACTTTCTAGATTATGAGGAAAATCTAGAATACCCAAATGCCACCAACCAATCAATATCAATATATTATTATGCTAAAATATGAATGGGTGATAAGGCCAAACTGCATGAAGTAAATTGATGATATATATATTTTTCATTATAATTTAAGAAATAATAATAAAAAAAATTAATTAGAGATAAAGAAATACTCCCTCCGTTTCATAAAGAGTGACCTGATTTGACTTGACACAAAATTTTAAAAAATAAAGAAGAGTTTTGAATCTTGTGATCCTAAATTAAAGTTATGTTAAATGTACTAAATTGCCCTTCAATCTTGTGGCTTTAAACATGTCACTGTGGAAAGCTGAAATTAAAAATCATTCTTTTTTAAACGGACTAAAAAAGAAAGGAGATCATAACAATTATTCCTACACAAAACTTGGAATTTAGTAAGGAATTAATTAAAAATACACAGTAATAATAATTTTAAAAAAAAGTCTTCAATTTGTTTACCTATTAGAGTATCAGTACAGCTGATTTGTAGGGATTTATATATATATAGTTAGCTTATGAGTCTCTCTCAAAGAGTGACTATATTTTGCTTCACCGCCACCGTGGAAGGAGACGGAACAGCTTTTCCGGCCGGAAATAACATCTCCGGTGACTGGGAAAGAACTGTGTGGTACTCCACGCGCCGGCGCGTGCTCCGACCGAAGGGATCACGGTTGTATCTCCGATATGGCTCTGTAAAATCCGGTTAGAAGTGTTTGAGAATTCGGAACTGGTGAAGATGGAAGTGAAGATGTAAATTTTTGGAGAAAAAAAGTGGCTACCTCATAGTTCATTATATAAAGTTGAACAGTTTTGTGTAGTATAATATAAATTAATGGCAGTGTATCTCACCCAAATTGTCACTTGGGAGGCCGTAATAAATGTGATGATGCAAATGTTTATTTGTTCAACTTATTTACATCAAAATTAAAGAATATAGATAGATGTCTGAAGCTAAGTTAAAGAATGTGTTTATATATTATAACTGTAACTTTTGATCACACAAAGTATTGATTACTTTGTAATAAATATTAAATTTTGAGGTTGTTCAACCAATCTTTTTTATCACCTTGTCATATGTATTAAACTAGTGAAGCGCGGTTATAAATTTATTAGTGAACTCATGGATTGGTTGGTTGTACTTTTTAAAATATTACACCTTAACGGGATGGTTGTTACTCATTATATGATATTATATTATTAATTTAAATACATGTTTGTTTTGACTGTTACTTAATTTTTATTATATCATATTTTTAATTCATTTTAATTTAACGATTAAATATAGATATAATATATATATATATAAATTGTAATTGACCATTAGATAGTAAATTTGAAACCACAAAATATAAAATAATAATTTAAATATAATTTGACACTCATAGTTGTATAATAACTATTTTAATGATCGAAAAAATGAACTAAAGATATTTTATTGAAATTCTAAATATAAATTTGATCAATCGATGACCTTTTATTACTCATTCAATATTAACTTTCTCTATTGCTATGTGATTTCCTATCTCATTTAAACCTCATAATTATATAGGAAATTTTAAAAATTAGGTATGTAAGACAATTTTATTTAGAAAAAATAAAGGGAATAGCAAGAAAACTACTGATTGATGAGAGGTATTTAAGGAAATGGAATAAATAACAATAACAATAATAAGAAAAAGTTTTTTTTTTATTTGAAAGAAGATGGAAGAAAGAGAAAAATTAGAAAGAGACATGAAGAAATGAAATAAATGTTAATAATTAATGAGGAAAGAAATAATTTTGAAGAAATGAAATAAATGCTAATAGTTAATACTTAATAAGGAAAGAAATATTAAGAGATTTTATTGAAATTCTTAGTAAGAATTGGAGAAAACGGTTAAGTTATTATCCAATCAATATTAATATTCTCTATTATGACGTGATTTTCTTCCTTATTTAAAACTCATAATTATATAAGTATTTTAATAGTTGAGTATGATAAGATTATTTTAATTAAAGTATAAAAAAAAAGAGAAAAAAGTGGCAAGAGATGCATTTTAAGCAAATGAAATAAATGACAATAATGAGGAAAATTATATTTATTTTTAATTTGGAAGAAGACGGAAGAAAGAGAAGAAAAGAGAGATTTAAAGAAATGAAATAAAACTCAATAATTAAGAAAAGAAATATAAGTTTCTATAAATTTTTTTGTTAAAAATTAAGAAAAAGGTTTAAAAATTTTGAGAAATAAAATAAAATAATGATACTGCCCAATGAGATATGTCCCACTTTAATAGAGTATATATAGATACAGATCTTTAGAAGAGGAAAGGATAGAAAGATTTTAGTAATATATATATATATATTTCTTTAGAAGAAGAAATGTATATATATATATTATATTACCCTTATGTAGAAGTGAGACTTAAAAAGGACCAACACTGCATTATTTTGTTGTACTAAAGGCAGTAGTAATTGTACATTTTACATAGGACCAACACTGCATTTTGGGATTGTACTAATGGTAGTACTAATTGTACACCAATAAATAAACACACTTTCTCTACAACTTTGTTCCTATAATCAGACAAATTCGTAACCCTAATTTCTCGCCTCCTTCCTACAATAGCACTATTCTCTCAACTCTTCCTTCTACTTGTGATCTCTTCAATGACTAATACGTCTGCTCCTTAGTGTTTCCTCTTTCTCTACACACTTTCAATCTCTCTCTCGAGCCGCAATTTCAATCTCTCTCTCCGCCTTTGCTGAAGATCTGGGTTTCTTTCCAACCAGCTGCGCAGGTACTTGTTCATGCTTTGACTTACTCTCCTCCTTCGTAAACTCTCTCGAATGTTCCTTCTGCTTCTCACCTCTTCGATTGTCAATCCATCTGCTGGTTGCTGTTTTCTGTTTGTCTACAGGGTTCAAATCGGACTGTCAAGCTTGTCTCAACATTTCTGCTTGTTTCGGACGACCTACACAGGTATTGCGTCATCGTTTAAGCCAAATTAACATGTTTGCTGTGCCAGCTCTAACGGAAAGCCTAACGTATAGTATAAGCGCCCCCAAAATTCCACTGATTTTAGGCTTCAATATCAAATCAGGGGCCACTTGATTGGATGACCACCGCTCTCCCGATCTACTGCTGAACGTCACCACCGCTCTCCCGATCTACTGCTGAACGTGACCGCCCTTCTCCCGATCTACAGCTCAAGGTTCCCTCCTATTTCCATTTTCCTTGATAATTTACAATGTGCTTCACTTCAATTGGTGAAGCTTCATTTTCTCATGTTCGTTAGTTTCAAAGATAATCTTTTCCTCTGGAAAATACTTTCCGCTTTAATTTAAATCTTTTATTTACCAGATCAATTTCTGCTGTTGGATTGGGTAGTAAAGTCGCTCACATCTACTAATTATACCGCTGCAGGACTTGCTGTCACATAAATATTCGCTTCATAACTTGTTCACTTTTGGTTAAAACACCTCACATTGACTAAGACTTGGACCTTTGCCGTTTGTACATTAGGTAAAAATGCTATCTTCTTAACTGAAAAACTCATTACAATACATTTTCACGTACATTGCAGAGGTAACTAAACAGCTCTAGGGAACACTCTCCTCCGTACCTAATTCATTCTTCTTGCCATTTAACATATCTTTCATGCTATACAAACAACTTATTTCACATAAACTCATTTACAATGCTGTTAAATCCATAAACTAATATACCAACAAGGTATTCTGTTGACGTACAGAAGCTCATAACGTTACCTAATTATTATCCACCTGTGAAGATTCAACTTATTACAGACTGCGCTGCACCCATAGGTAAAGGCAAAATCATTTTCCATACTTTCAACAAACCTTCTCAAACTGAACATACACCAACTGTCTTTTTAAAAACTTTTGCTTATGTCTATTGTTTGTTGCAAAAATATATTATACCAGACGAAATGGTTCCATCGTTGCTACTTACTCTGTCTCAATAGTCACTATGGTTGACGGGATGGAAATGTATTACTTGCTCTGCAGTCCTGCTCTCATGTTAGCTGCTTCAATTCATGCTATCAATACGTTAGACTATCTCCATGGAATTGTACTGTTTGGTCATTCACATTATGGGAGGAATACCACCTCCAATTTCCTGCTTAAACATGCTGTCATTTGTCACATATGTTCGATCCCCGCATGTTCCGTATTTACAGCTATTATATGTCTTAGCTTCCTTTTTCCTCAATACTTCTCCAAACAAATTCCTTAGCAAAAGCCACCAGCATATTTGATCTACTATATTTAAACAGTCCTTCCATTTCCCCCCATATGTACTTCTAACTTCTTCCATATCTAATTTGCTGAAATTCAATATTCCTGCGTACTCAATTTATTTCACAGCAGATTGGCTGTAACTCAACGATACAAATACCAGTCACACAGAACACCCTGCTGCGTTTGGAGTACCGTCTACATTATGACCACCTTCGAGGGACTGCTTCAGCTGCTGACCCAAAACGTACATTGATGCTACCCACGCCAACAGATTCAGCAACATCCCACGAGTGCTCACAGGTACGTTATATCTTCTGTCCCATGCTGTATACACTTTCGTACACCCACCAGCTGTTCCCTGATCTTTTTCTTTGCCTGTAACAACAAAATTTTGACATACAGTCAGACTACATTATACATGTTCTCAAAACCCATAGGATAATACACTATGCATGTAACCAAGTTATAAACCTCTATTTACAAAATTCTAAACCTCTTATAGCCCAAAACAACTACCCAAATATTGCAAAAATTTAACAAGAACTAAATCATTCGCAAATTTTCCAGTGCATATCATTTAGAAGCTAATTAATTAACACAAACTATATAACAAAACAGATGCATGCTAATATTTCTTAAATTTTTTTTTTAAAATCAAATAACACTTGCCAAAATTTTGTTGTCAAGATATACTTAACTAGCTAATTGTCTAATTATATTGTTATTACATGCTTTTTCCCTACAGTAGAACTGTAGACAAATCTTTTTTTTCCCACAAAGCAAAACAACAAAGAGAGGACTCATCAGGATAACCACACATGTAAGGACAGAGTAGTCATTTGAAAGCACCAGCTGTTTTAATGCAGCCACATGTGTCTCCTTATTAGCAACATAACTTTTTTTAGTCAATAACACATGGCTCAATTTGGTTCGGTTTTTCAGTTCATAATTGCTTCTAACTTCATTCTCCAATTTTCCTGCCTTCTTCTGCAAATTAATGCACTAAGTTAAGGCCCTCTCTTTGTCCCAGCTCTACTTAATGTCTGTTGTTCACATTGTACAGCGACTACTATCAAACTCCTGATTTTATTGCCTCTTTTGTCTGTTCACAGGAAATTAATAAGTCTGGTGTTTCTGATTCTTCAAATTGCCCAAATAAAAGGCAAAAAACCAAAAAAAGTTCAGGTAACAATGTTTTTGGCCTTTCATTTAAACTGCTACTTTTATGGATCAACGATCCAATTCTTTATACCTATTAATATAACATGTCTCCCGATTTACACCTACCATAAAGGTAATATTTGCCTGTGCTCACACAACCTTTATCTTGCTTCTTCCCTTAGTGTCAATATCACTCTGCTGCATGAATTAGTTCGATGAATTGCCTTAACAAAACATTCTCCCTATCATATGCCTTATGTCCATTGGGGTTGCTACACATTTTTGATGACCTACTGCACGTCAACCTTACCTCTATTTACAGAATTCCAAACCTCTTAGACTCAAAAAAAAAAAAATTATTTGGCAAAAATTTTAGAAGAACTAAATCATCACCAAATTTTCCATTGCATATCATTTAGAAGCTAATTAATTCACACAAACTATATAACAAAACAAATGCATGCTAATATTTTTTTTTTTTAAAATTTTCTTTAATCAACTAACACTTACCAAAATTTTGTTGTCGAGATATACTTAACTACCTAATTGACGAATTATATTGTTATTACATGCTTTTTTCCCAAAGTGGAAGTGTAGAAAATTCTTTTTTTTCCCACAAAGCAAAACAAGAAAGAGAGGACTCATGAGGATTACCACACGTGTAAGGACAGAGTAGTCATTTCAAAGCAGCAGCTCTTTTGATGCAGGCACATGTGTCTCCTTATTAGCAAGTGAACTTTTTTTTTGTAAATGACACATGGCTCAATTTGGTTGGGTTTTTCATTTGATAATTGCTTCTAACTTTAGTCTCCAATTTTCCTGCATTCTTCTCGAAATTAATGCACCAAGTTTAGGCCCTCTGTTTGTCCCAGCTCTACTTAATGTCTATTGTTCACACTGTACAGCGACTACTATCAAACTTCTGATTTTATTGCCTCTTTTGTCTGTTCACAGGAAATTAATAAGTCTGCTGTTTCTGATTCTTCAAATTGCCCAAATAAAAGGAAAACAACAAAAACCACTTCAGGTAACAATGTTTTTAACCTTTCATTTGAACAGCTACTTTTAGCAATCAACGTTCAAATTCTTTATACCTATTAATATAACATGTCTCATGATTTACACCTACCATAAAGCTAACATTTGCCTATGCTCACACAACCTTTATCTTACTTCTTCCCTTTGTGTCAATATCGCTCTGTTGCATGAATTGGGTGGATTAATTGCCTTACCAAAACATTCTCCCTATCATATGCCTTATATCCATTGGGGTTGCTACACATTTCTCATGACCTACTGCCCGTCAAACTTCGTTGTTATGAATAGGGAAACTACAAATTTGATTATGCGCTTTCTATAGTTTACTTTGATATTTCCCTGTAACTTCACGGTCCACTTTTCCTGCCTTTGGCTGCAAATGAATGCAGCAGATTTAGCCCCTCTGTTTGTCCCGCCTGTACGTAATGTCAGCTGTTCACATTGTACAGAGACTCCCATCAAACTTCTTAGTTTATTGCCTGCTTTGTTTGCTCATAGGAAATTAATAACTACTTTCGTTTACACTGTTTAAATTTCCCAAATAAAAGGGACAAATTAAACCGGTTGACATAACCATGTTTTCCCCCTTTCATTTCCACAGCTAATTTTTCCATTCAACCTCAGAATTCTTTATACCTATTATTGTAACATCTCTCATGATTTACACCTACCATAAAGGTAACATTTCCCTCTGCTCCCACAATCTTTAGCTTCTTTTTACCTTGAGTCTCAATATCAGTCTGCTGCATTAATTAGTTGGGTGAATTGCCTTACCAAAACATTCCGACTATCATATGCCTTAAATGTGTTGGCCTTGCTACACAACTCTTACAAACTGTTGCACATCCAACTTTGTTATTGTCAATAGGGAAACTGCAAAGTTCATTATACACTTCCGTGCAATATTATATCCCTCTTACTGTAGCTCTGTCACATACCTACATTACAACATTATGTCTACATACACAGGAAAGAGCATACTGCCAAAATTCTCTACAGCTACATTTGTTCCTCATCCACCGTCTAACTGTGTTATAGATTTTCTTACAATCTTCTTCCCACTGTCCATGCTGCCTTTCCCTCAAGGTAAAACACATTTGACCCAGCCAGACCAGTATACGTTTCTGCAGCCCTAAACTTCCAATTCCTTCTACCTATATGAATAGTCTAATAACAAATCATGCTGCTTCAGCACAAGTTAACAATCAAAATTCCGCTCTTCATGGTCTGAATATTCTTTATTCTTCTCTGAAGTTTCAACTGCATGGTCGCTTTAGTTGGGCCAAAAATTCCTTCGCCTTATATTCTCTTCTGACATCATCGTGCTGTGTTTCTATAATTACATACCAAATATGCTTTCTACAATTTCCCTACGTATACACTATTACTTTTTGCTTTGCTTCACTCATGTCATGAACTAATTTGTTCACTTTTATGAAATGTAAACCTCATTATATTTTTTGAATAATTATGTTCGTCTAATCATGCTGTCAGACAACCTAACAAAATTATGCTTCCCTTTCCCATTTTCCCAACGATACAAAATGTCCAACACAACTATACCAATACACTCATCCTTCACACCAACATAAAGTTCTTCATATGTCTGTTCAGCTAACAAACAGAAGTCAAACTATCAAAACATCTTCTCCTAAATAACTTATCTTGCGTCTATTCTAACGTACAATGCCATGTCTTCAAAGACAATATATCCTTTATTCATTGTGCATACTTCCGTCAAAGTATTCTACTACTTATATGATGTTTGCTATTACTTCGTATTATGCCCATGCCTACACATGGGTTTTTTTTGGTCAAATCTATGTTTTCCCCATACATTACGTTATCAAATTTATTTACCAATTATGCATTGCTTCAACCAGGAATGGAAGAACATAGCGATAATTTGCCTGCCCAACAAACAACTTTTGACAAAAACTCCCGTCGCCGTACTAGATATGCCCAAATGTCACCAGAGAGAAAAGAGTTATTCCTATCCCAGCTAAGAGCAAAAAAAGCTGAATCAAAAAGACAAAAAAACCTACGCCAAACAAATAGTACTGCTGCTCTTACAATTAGCACCTGCTCCTTATCTCCTCAACAAGGTTAACTTCATGTATTCTTAGCTTCCTTCTATCAAAACTATCTTCTAAATATACATGGCTATACTTACACGCTTCAATGGGCCTGCTTTTAATACATGTTTTTTCCCTCTTTTTTCCCAGGGGCAACTTACAAACCTACAAATGCAGCATCTACTTCAGCTACAGAAGAACATATAGTTACTTCCTCATCTACCTTCAAAGTAGGTCAGTTCCCACATATTATTTTACCCACTTTGCCTATATTCATTTGTAATAATTACTTACCTATCTGTACATATTCCCATTCGGTAGAACCTATGCAACTTTCACAATAGCAACAGCCAAACATTACCCCAAATTTTCGCCGCTCAATCACTTTACACGTCTGACTGAAAGTTTGCTGCTTCCAAATGCCGACAACTCATTTGCACATGCGTGCAATATGTTTGCTTTATTTCCCATATGCTATCTTCTGTCTACTTTCTTACTAATACTGAATCATCATGCCAATATTCTTAGCTGTACAGACATTTTTCCAACATATAGTGTTTTTACTTCTGCAAAATGTTTGCACTAGCTATCTTCTTTTTCTAATGGTCAGAAACACCGTGATGAAATTCTGATTCTGCTTTCCGTTCTTCGAATTATAAAAAATGTCCAACACAATAATAACAATAGCTTTATCTTTCACAGCAACATAAAGTTCTTCGTATGGATAGCTTCGCGCTTTCTAAACATCTTCAATTACATCACTTTCGCCCTGTTTACTCTACGGTGCAACCTTTTGCCTTAAAAAACAACAAATGATGTAATCACTGTACAAACAAGTACTTATTAAATCAACCGAACCGCTTTTCTCTGCATACTTCCCTCAAAATCTTCTCATACTTATATAATGTTTCTCATTAGTACCTATTGGGCTGATGCTACCTAACGCCTTCTTTTCCCTCAACTCTATGTATTTTTATGACATTACTTTAGCTTATGAATGATTTATAAACTTAATCAATTACCTGAAACAGGAATACAAGAAAATAGAGATAATGTGCCTACCCAACAAGCTACTTCTGATAGAAATTCCCGCCGGCGTAGTAGATATGCACAAATGCCACCGGAGCGAAAACAATTACTTCTATCCCAGCTAAGGAAAAAAAGGGCAGAATCCAAAAGACAAAAACACATTCATCAATCAAATAGTGCTGCTGCTGTTACAATTACTACTTCTTCAGTATCTCTTCAGCAATGTTAGCTAAGCATATTATTTTCCTCCTTTTGTTAAATCTGCCTTGTGCCTATGTAGAGCTATAGTTACACAATTCAACTAACTACAAACCTACCAGGTGCTTCAACTAGCCCAGAACATATACTGAACTACTTATCTACATTTGAGCTAGGTCAGTTAAATTTTTTTTACTTGAACTACTTTCGCTATGCTCATTTTGCATAATGACCTACCTATCTCTAAATACTTGTTTTCCTCATACTAGGATCAACATCAGCTGCATCTGATGTTGCAACCAAATTCCGTTCAACACATGCTGCAAATAAAGGTATACTTTTTCCTGCGACAATCATTCAAAAGAATGTCCTCTTTTCACTTCATATATAGCAAATAATTGCTTCTTACCTTGCACAGGTAGAAATACGTTAGAAGTCAATCTACAAAATGATAATTTAGTGCCAAAGAATTACTTGCTTTTAAAAAATGTTGCAAATTGCAAATTTTGTCTAGCAAAAAGGTTCCAATATGAATCAGCAGGTTTTTGTTGTGATAATGGCTCAATTAGACTAGCTTCTCATAGGATGCCTGCTTACTTGCGAAATTTGTTCTTGGGTGACTCCAATGAATGTCAACATTTTCGCACTTACAGTAGAGTCTACAATAATATGTTTGCCTTTACTTCACTTGGAGTACGTTATGATAGAGAATTAGCAAAGAGAAATCGTGGCATCTATACATTTAAGGTCCAAGGACAAATGTATCACTTCATTGATGATTTGGTACCCTCTTCAGCAAAACCAAAAAATTTACAATTATATTTCTACGATAATGAAAATGAAATAACAAGTCGAATGACATTATCAGATAATCTTAATGAACTGATTGTTACAAAACTCATGGATATGCTAAAACTTAATCCTTATTCTACTTTTCTTCGATCGTTAACAGTTGTTCCAAATTTATCTGAATTTTACATTGCTCTAAACTCAAATTCCAATTTAGACCAAAGAACATATAACTTACCAACTGCATCTGAAGTTGGGGCAATTTGGATTGAAGATCACTTAAATGATAAAATTCCCACACCACATATTCGGATTTACACTCATAGTAACAAAACCCAATTGGTCAATTACTATTATGGATGTTATGACCCTTTACAATATCCACTATTGTTTCCTTATGGTCAAAATGGCTGGCATTGTGGTATTAAAAAATTCAGCAAAACATATACTTATTCCACAACTCAAATTGCTTCTGAATCTCAGCAACTACCAAGTATAAAAAACCTAACTTCTATTGATACATTCCTTCACATTGAATCTACAGTTTTATCAAAAGGATTAAGAAAAAGGGACACTATTTCTTGTCATGAATATTATTGTTATAAAATTCAAATAAGAGATGAAGAACCAAATGAAACTTTACATTCTGGAAGACTGTTTCAACAATACATAGTTGACCAATATATCAAACTTGAGACACAACGATTAGATTTTGTTTCATTTAATCAAGATCTATTTAGAGTTGAAGCCTTTCAAGGAATTATTGATTTACTGAGGCAGGGAGAAAGAGATGCTTCCAATATTGGCAGACAAAAATTCCTTCCTGGTAGTTTCATAGGAGGCCCAAGAGATATGCGTCGCCGATATATGGATGCCATTGCTTTGGTACAACATTTTGGAAAACCAGACATATTTTTGACAATGACTTGTAATCCTTGTTGGCCTGAAATACAACAACATTTACAGCCAATGGAAGAAGTTCAAAACAGACCTGATTTAGTTAGTAGAGTATTCAGAGCAAAAGTTGAAGAACTTAAGACAGATATTCAAAAAGCTAACATATTTGGAAAAATTGCAGCTTTTATGTATACAATTGAGTTTCAAAAAAGAGGTCTTCCACATGCCCATTTTCTCATTATACTTATGGATAGATATAAATTACTAACGCCACAATCATATGATAAAATTGTATGCGCTGAATTACCTGATCCTCATATTGATCATCATCTATACAAACTTGTAACCAAGCACATGATCCATGGTCCTTGTGGGTATTTAAATCCTTCAAATTCTTGCATGCAAAAAGCAGGAAAATGTAAGTTTAAATATCCAAAACAACTTACTGAACAAACAACCAAAGGAAAGAATTCCTATCCTCTTTACAAGAGACAAAAAATGACCACTCCAATCAAAGTTAGAGGACACAACATTGATAATTCTTGGACTGTCCCGTACAATCCATTTTTGCTCAAGAAATTCGCTTGTCATATTAATATTGAAATATGTTCTGACATTAAGGTTATCAAATACATTTACAAATATATTTGCAAAGGACATGACAAAATTGCATTCTTTGTACATAATAATGATACAAATGTAGAAATAGATGAAATCAAAGAATACCAATCTGCTAGATGGGTTTCTCCTCCAGAAGCTGCGTGGCGTCTATTTGCTTTTTCAATAAGTGAAATGACTCCAGCTGTTTGCCAATTGCAATTGCATCTTGATGGACAACAATTTGTTTCTTTCAAAAATAACCAAACTATTGATCAAATAATAAACAATCCAATGATAAAGAAAACAATGTTAACAGAATTTTTCCTTATGAACAAAATGAATAACGATGCTATAAATCTTAATTTACTATATAAAAAGTCCCCCCAACACTTTGTATGGTCATCATCATACAAAATGTGGTCACGACGTAAACAACGCCTGACTATTGGACGTATTGTCACCTGTCATCCAACCGAAGGAGAAAGATATTATCTTAGGTTGCTTCTAATGAACATAAGAGGACCAAAATCCTACGAAGATCTACGTACACTGGACGGAAAATCCTACACTACATTTAGAGAAGCTGCAGAAAAACGAGGCTTGTTACATTCTGATAACAATTTAATTGAGTGTATGTCTAAAGATGTAAGCTATCAAATGCCTTATAGTTTAAGAAGATTATTTGCAACATTATTAGTTTATTGTAACCCTGGTAACCCAAAAGATCTTTGGAAAAAATATGAAGACTCTATGTCAGAAGATTTTAAAATTATTTCAGCTATTACCCAAAAAGATATCCGCCAGTTAGTTTTAAATCATATCAATGAAGTTCTACTTTCAATGGGGCACAACATAAATGAATTCAAAGATATATTTGGAAATGTTAGCTTTTCTAAAACAACTAATGAAGCAAAAGAAATATATTTCGAAAGAAATATAATAGTCTCTGAAAATGATATACATCTACACAACAAATTAAATGTTGAACAAAAAAGGGCATATGACATAATTCTTGAAAGAGTATATTCCAATAAATCAGGAGCTTTTTTCATTGATGGTCCTGGTGGAACAGGAAAAACTTTCCTTTATCGAGCTTTGTTGGCTACTATAAGAACAAAAGGCTGCATAGCTTTAGCAACTGCAAGTTCTGGTGTTGCAGCTTCAATACTTCCAGGAGGACGAACAGCTCATTCACGTTTCAAAATTCCTACATTGATGAAAATTTCACTTGCAATATTAGTAAACAAAGTTCATTAGCAACTCTAATTCAAGATTCAAAGTTAATTGTTTGGGATGAAGTCTCAATGGCAAAAAAAAACACCATTGAAGCTCTTGATACGCTTTTAAAAGATCTTATGATTACAAAAACACTTTTTGGTGGAAAAGTTGTAGTTTTTGGGGGAGACTTTAGACAAACACTTCCTGTTGTTCGTAATGG
>JAJOOE010015119.1:0-25384 GCA_036250405.1 Solanum raphanifolium | reverse complement strand
TGGCTATATGTTTTGTTCTTTTGGGGTGTGTAAGCCCAAGTATTGCAATATACTAAATTTACTATTTGTTTTGAATATTTGTGTGAAGCATGAACGGGCTGATTTCGGTACTCGGAAATGGGTAATTCTTGTTATTTCATCCTTAAGTGTGAAGATAATATATGTATGAAAAGCTCATCGGTTATTTGCTTAAATTATTTTTGGGAGGGTTTTTCCGTCATAAGTTGAAATTCTGTGCCATATCAATTTTGACATCACATAAATGTTTAAATGGACAAGATGCACATCCTTATCTATTTTTGTTTCCTTTATGAACCTAATCCCTCTACTAAACTATAATCAATATGGCCATAGTAAATCTCGTTTAAATGTCGCAAGTATTTAAGTAGTTTTCTTGCTTAAGTGGTAGTATCCTTCCGAAAGGGTCGCTACAGAGGGCATGCGTGATTGACTTTGTAGGTCATTGGGATAAGTTCCTACGTTTATGTGAGTCCTCTTATAATAACAGTTACCACTCCAGCATTGATATGACACCATTTGAAGCGATGTATGGGAGGGGATAAAGATCACCCATAGGATGGTTTGAGGCTAGAGATGTGAAACCTTTGGGGATCGATTTAGTGAAAGATACTCAAGAGAAGGTAAGAAGCATCCAAGCTAAGCTCCTAGCAGTCCAAAGTCGACAGAAAAAGTATACGGATCATAAGGTAAGGGACATGTCATTTCAGACTGGTGAGAACTTTCTTCTTAAGGTATCACCCATGAAAGGAGTGATGAGATTCGGCAAGTAGGGCAAGCTTAGTCCTTGATACATTGGACCATTTGAAATTCTTAACCCTGTAGGACCAGTTGCCTATATATTAGCTTTACCTCCTAACTTAGCGAGAATTCATCTGGTATTTAATGCATCCATGTTGAAGAGATATCATGGTGAGGGGGATTACATCATAAAATGGGACTCAGTTGTGTTAGACAAAGACCTTTAGTATGAGGAAGAACCGATTGCAATTCTTGATCGTGATGTCCAGAAGCTGAGGACCAAAGAGATTAAGTTAGTGAAAGTTCAATTGAAGCATCGTTCAGTTGAGGAAGCCACTTGGGAGACCGAGAAGGACATGCGAGACAAGTATCCCAGTTGTTCGTCGATTTAGGTACTTCTTCACCCTTGTTATAGCCTATTTTCCTAGTTTTCACTCGGGGACGAGTAATGGGTAAATTAATATCTATTGTAACGACCGGTTCTCGTCATTATAGAAAAGCCAACAGCGAAAAATTTTGGGCCAGAAAATTTTTTGGTAGTACCTTGAAATTTTCCAACCTAGTCCAGATTTGGACAGAATCGGAGTTAGTAAGGTCTAGGGAAATCTGGTAACAAACGTGAGGTCTAATTGTGAATATGACCACATGAGTAGATAGCTAAGACGTTATGGAAATCGTACGACTTTACGAAATTAAATTCGGGCGAGTAAAACTCCTGAAATTGATCTTAGCGTGAACTGATATTTTCTGGGTGTTATGGAATAAAGGTGTGTTGTGAAATGGGGGTTTGGAACTCTTAATTTAACTCTTTATTTCCGTGCAAGACGCTATGGAGGGATTTATCCCGCCAGGGCAGGGCCGATGTAGCGGGGTGAGGACCGCTGTGGCGGGACAAACGCGACTTAAGTCAAAAATAAACCCCAAAAATGTTTTATTATGCAAGTTTCGACATTGAGAGCTAAGGAACGACCCCAGGTGTTTTCTTGACAGTTTTTCACCATTCTTGAGGCTAAAGGTAATGTTTTCACTCTCCGAATCCACTTTTTGATCCGTAGAACTTAGTTTCTTGAGTAATTATCGACGGGGGAGGGTTTTGATCTGGGATTTCTGGTGGAAAAAGCCCTAATCAGGGTATGGGGATCAAGGTTTTTACCTAGGGTTGATGTTATTGGTTATAATTTGGGTAATTAGGTCTTGTTTATTGATCCTCGCATTATATTGATTATTTGTAGACCAAGAACAAGCGGAAAGAATCTGAAAAGGGAAGAATGAAGTTTCTTAGGGGATTCAAGCTCTGTTCGAGGTAGGTGATGGTTGTGATATATGTTTGTACTTGCTTCATTATATTGCATGTATGTATGTGAATGTTGCATTATTGATCAGACTAATCGTAAATGAGTATGAACGATTAACTATATGTCATGGATCACCTCTTAATTGTATGATTGTGAGAATGTACATTTTGATTATGATTGTGGTATGTTGAATGGAGCGAGTGTCACATTCCGACACACTAACTGGGATCGGATGTCACTATCGACATAAACATTGGAACGGGTGTCACGATCCGACACACTAACTTGGAACGGGTGCCATGATCCGGTACACTAACTGTTTGGGCATGGGTTCCGTGAGTGGACCAATGACTTGTTATACATACACTTATTATTGAGAATGTGGAATTGTGCATTGATCCTGAAATGATATTGATATTGTATATGTTCGGTGTATGCATGTTAATGATGTTGTAGTTACTTACTTATATTGCACTTAGTGGGATAACTGTGTGATCCTACCAGTACATTGTGGTTGTGTACTGATACTGCACTTGCTCTTTCTTTATTGACTACAGGGCATCTTCAGGGGGCTACTGAGAAACCTCATTTAGAAGATCAGTGATCAATCAAATTCAAGGGGGAGCCAGTTCTTCCAGACTACCATGAGTTCTCTTTTTGCTCAGTCCATCTTGTTTAGACTTAGATTAGCACATTAGATATTCTTATGTTTAGCTTGGGTTATTCCCATTTTCCTTAAACTTGTTAAACTTTAGAGTTTTGGTACATTGACTTTCAGGTTCTAGGCATTATTTCCGCAATCGTTTGTTAGACTTTTTGAGTTTATGCGAATTCTACTTTGTTTCTGCATTTAAACATGCTTTTGTATCTTTAAATGCATAGTTAAATGGCTTAGTTGGGTTGTAGTAATGGTTCTCCCACCGGAGGGTTAGTGTGGGTGCCAATTACGATGGTCTGGGTCGTGACACTTTCGTAGCATTCATAGCAAGATGTAGCGTGGCTAATAGTTAGCCACAGACTTTACATGTTGTGTGGCTGAGGATTTATAGCTGTTGCTATAAAAAAAAATGTGTTGTAGCTACATTGGAATACAAAGTTGCCATGAAAAATATACTTATGGCCAGTAATTTTATTTTTGTGCCATGATAAACAAAATTTGTAGCTATCTTCATATTGTAGCCACACAATGTTGTATTGTAGCAAAAAAATTAATTTATTTGCCACACAAACTTAAATTTTATGGCTAGTGCTATAGCTTAGTCTCGTGGCAAAAATGCTCATATTTAGCTACGAAATAAAATATTTATAGCTATAAATTTAACTACTTGCCACAAACATTTTCATATTGTTGCTGAGAATTGATTCAATTAGCCATGAAATATATAGCATTGAAGCAAAATGAATATTCATTTACTACAAATAGTAATTTTTTTTTTAGCTAAGCTCTTGATACGTGGCAATTATAGTAATATATGTAGAGCTACAAATTCAAAATCTTATAGCTAAAATTCAAACTTTTTTGTTATAGAATATAAATTGTGGCAAAAAAAATCTTCATTTGCCACAAAAATAAAAATGTGAAAATATGTTGTCATTTGTGTGGCAATTTTATAGTTTAGCTACAACTTCAAATTTTTTATAGCAACTAATCGAAAAAATTTAACACACTAGTAATTCATTATTTATGTATGTGACAATTTATTTTTAACATGAAAATTATAGATAATGATACCATAATAGCTTAAATGGGGTAATAAATATAATATATTAGAGAAAAATAATAAAAGATCAACAATGTCATTCAAAATAGTGGAACATTATTCTACGCAAACATATGAAATGTACTTTTACAAGACAAAAAAATAATTGTTCATCTCTCCATCACTTAGGTGCTTTCATCACTTCTCCAAAAGCTGCAATAATAATGAAAAATTGAATAAAAAAAGGTACAATAAAGTATTTACTTAAAAAATAAAATTTAATTGTTAATATATATGTTTTCTTAAAAAAAACCACATAGTATCAAAACACTAATATAAAAAGATAATATAAACTACTTACGATTAGATTTGGATCATTTGATTGTTGACTTTGAGTTGCCATCATCATTTGAAATTTAAGATAATCTATACTACTTACGGTTAGATTTGGATCATTTGATTGTTGACTTTGAGCTACCATCATCATTTGAAATTTTTCTTCCCATATTTTACTCAACTCTTCTAACTTATTGTCTGTTTCTTTCTTCATTTCTTCCTTTGCTTCCCTTTTTAACTTCTTCCACACGCTCATTTGATTCTTTTCTAGTTGATTCTAGTTATTTTAAGAGATATGCCTTTGTTGGTCTACCACCAAAGTATTCGCTAATACTTTTTCCCGGACCATATGCACGAAGATATCCATTTTTTTTCTGTCCCAAGTACTTTTACAAAGATATCATCATCATTTAAAGAAATTTCTCCTCTTTCTTGTTGTTTTTTAAATTGATCAAATTGATCCTACAATTAAAAATAAAATTAATAAAGATATATGCAAATCTATATATATATATATATATATATATTTTTTTTTTTTTTTTTTTTTTTTTTTTAAAAAAAATAAAGAATGCTAACACAATATTGAACTTACAATGACATCTTGTTGAAAAGCATCAACTTGTTTTCCCTTTTTTCTCTTGCGAGATTCCATAAAAACGTCAACACGAGAAAGAGTTTTTCCATCTTTCTCCTATAAAAATAATAATTATTATCGTTTGCAAAATTTAGATAATCTGATATAATTCTTCAAACTTTAATCAAAATATTATAATATTTACCATTTCATGTCTAAGTCTTGCATAACTTTTGGTTTCAGTATATGGAGGTAAAGAATGTTTCGATCTATTTGTCTTGTTTTGGAAACTTCTCTTCTAACCAAATATAGAAAATGAAACAATAATTACTATTAATTTCTATAATAGATTAAAAACTACTATAACAAATAATAATTTTAAAATCATAAACTAATTTTAATTTAGTTACCTGAAAGTTAGCACCACTCTAAAGGTTGACCAAATATTTTCATTCGTTCACACCAAAATGTTTGGGCTTATTCCGCAAGCGAAGTTGTTAAGTTGATTTTGAATCAAAATACTTTCTTTTCAGTTTGTGCCTATAGTCTCTGTAGAGATCACTCATATGACCAGAAATTGCATCTCCTTTTCCCTCTGACACATAAAAATTGAATTTTTCCTAAAAAAGAAACATTAATATATTTATGATCATATGTTTCAATAACTGTTAATTTATACAAAGTTAAAACAAATGTTTCTCTTACCAAAATAATATTCCACATATGGTCGATTTTGTCTTGCTCAATCTCTTTTCAACCATTTACTTTTAAAGGGACTTCTAACTGTTTGACCCAAAAACCAAACAAATTAGATTGCAGACTTACCAAAAGCTTGAAAATCCTTATCAAATTCTACTGATAGTTTTTCCCCTTCCTGTAAGTTGATTATTTTGTGCACCGTGTGGGTCCTTTGACTTTTCTTTTCACAATATTAGAACCTAAAGTTGAGGATTGAATAGTTAATGTCAAGTTAAAATGTTTATAAAAATGAAAAATAATTAATAAAAATAAAAATTACTTGTTGAATTTGCCAATTCATGTTCTTCCATGATTACTTCATTGACTTCTTCAGATTCGTTATCTCTAGGATCATGTTCTCCAAGTGAGGTACTCATGACAATATTATAATTTTTTGATAGTGTATAAATTTCGATGAGATTTTTTTTATGCATTTTATAACTAAATATCATGTTTCTAACGTCTGAATCATCACCACATTCAACTAACCCATCATAATCATTAATAACCTTATCACCTCTCAAAATAAAAAAATTTATCTCCCTCAAAAATATCAAATTTACAATGCTTTTTTAAACCGTCTAACAAATCAAAGTAACTAACAAAATCAATGTTCATATTTGTTTTCTTCAATACTGCATAAAGTTATATAAATTCAATACTGCATAATTGAAAAAAAAATCATAATAAATTCAATACTGCATAAAGTTATATTACCTCGACAAATTAGTTCTTCCACATGTTGTGTGGGCAGATTTTCTTTCACCGACGCCATTTTAGAATTCTCAGGAGGTACCATATCATTATTATCTATCAAGCAATTTAACTTTTTTCGAAGAGCTTTCCTACCCATATTTGATTACAAAAAAAATATATTTATAAAATACAAAAGTATGATATTTCTTAATAAATATAAATGATTTTGGTTATAAAACTAAGTACCCACATAAAACAAAAGTTGGGCATGAAAAGGAACTCTATTGAACCACGAATATCAAAACAAAAAGAGAATTATAACCTAACATGAAACTGCCATTCTAAAAGAATGACATTAAAATCTTATCACATATTGTTCTAATAATGGGATAAAACAAAAACTAGAGAATAAAGAAATAAAAAATATTATCAAACCACAATTATTTATAAGAGAAAAAGCAATTATGAGATACATACAAATTATAAAAAAAGAATTACATACAAATAAAGAACAATAATCATGCATTTTTTTTTAATATTAGGGAATATTCAATCTCTCGTCACATGATAATCTAATCTAAAAAGTAGAATCATATTACTTTTTTCATTTTTTTAACAAAACTATAAATAGAATTGAATTTTGATGGAATTGTATCATTGATTAGAAAAAATATATAAACAAAATTATAACAAAAGAACATCTTTTTAAAAATTGGCTACTTATTATATCTCATAAGACCCAATTATTTTATTTATTTTTGTTTAAATCATTATAAAAAGCAAGCAAGCAACAAAGAAAAAGATTATTAGAGTGCAGGAGAGAGAAGTTAGGAGAGAAGTTAGTAGCTCATTTACCTTAAGCTTTGACTTGAAGCAAAAGTTGAAAAACTATGAATATTTGAGATAGAGAAGATGACGATTTAAGATTTTTCTTCTTTTTTTTTATTGCTTGAGTCTTTTAGGGTTTAGGCACTTCTAATATAGGAAAAAAGATTTGTAATTTAGGCATAAAAAAATTAGAGGGAAATAATTTGGAGGGAATTTTTTTGGTGGTGTATGTTTATTGTTATATTTTCTAATTTCAATACAATTCCTTTGTTTTTCTATTTCGTAACATATACGGAAGTTTGTGATGTAAGCATTACATTATTAATTTTTTTTTATCTATTTTAGTTTATGACTTATTAATTAGAGTTAATACTTATTTTATATATTAACAATATTAAATTATTAATTCTTAATACAATTAAAAAAATCCAATAATCATTAAGTAAATGAACTAATAGAAATTATAAATGTATTGCCCCGATAAATTAAGTCAATGGCTAATTCTTATTATTTGATTGAAAATAAATCAATTTTTGGTCATCACAGAATACAAAAGAAAAAAAAATTCAATTACAAAATACGATTTATAGGGATCTAAAAAGTGTCAATTATTGTATTTTAATTAATTTGATATAATTATTTAATCAAAAGTTATTAGATATAACAATAACAATAACATATTCAATATAATTCCATATCTGAGATTTGAAAAGGATAGTGTGTACATAGACCTCACCTTCTCCTTCAATGGAGAGGATTTTTGTAAAATACCCCCAGTTCAAGTAAAATAATACAATGCTTACTTAAAAAGAAAATATCGTAAAGATACTATATTGAAAATACAAGTATATATGTTTGTAAAAGTGAATCTAATTGAAGAATATAATTACGCTAAAATGTATCATTTTGATAGAATAGGTTCGTATCAAATAATAATTTTTGAAATAATTGATCAAGATTAGAACTGGATATCGAATTGAGTGAGTCGATCCGGATTGACTTATTAATATTCAGTAATGTGTAGTACTACTATGTATCATTAGAAAAATGTATTTATGATAAACTGATTTGACAAATATAACCATTAGTGGTTTAAGTTGATAATGACATTCAACTTGATTGAATTATATATATAATAAGTACCCCTAACCCTGCTAAGTTAATATATGTCGTTGATATTTCGATCATAGTTTAGGAAGGTACTTATACATTATTCCTATTATATACAATATTAGTCCAAATTAGAACTCAAGTTTTGTATATATATATATATATATATATATATATACTTATACATTATCTCTATTATATACAATATTAGTCCAAATTAGAACTCAAGTTATATATATATCAAACACACAAGCGAAGTCGAGCCGGTTCAATCAATGTACTTTGATTGAGTTTTAACCTAGCAAAAGTAAAAACAATTGAGGTGAGTCAAGCTCCGCTTCTTAAAAGCATAGGTTAGATTCATAAACTATTTAATTAATTTAGCGTTTGACCATGAATATTTTTATTTCAAATAATTTATTCACTTTATGTCGAATTTCTTTTTTGACTATAAAGTTATCAAATACAAATTGAAGTCGTATTTGAAATTTTGGAAAATACCTCAAGAGATGTTTTCACTTTTTTACTTTTCACGTTTTACTTTTATTTTATTTTTACAAATTGAGGGTATAAATTATATTTATAAAAAAATTACATATATTAGAAACATATTCTCTTTTCGTTTCAACTTTTTTAATGTACTTTTTTACGGTCTATTAAAAAAAAAACTACATTTGATATATTGTTAATATAATTTAAATTCACAAAATTCAAAAGTATTTTTAATTTTCTTAAATTTAGCATCAAGCTAAATCAAGTCTAATAAATTTAATGGAAGGATTATAAAATATTGGATACCAAATAGTATATTATGTAAATTTGATATATTTTTTACTATATAGAAGAGTGAAGTGCGGGACTACCAATGGCAAAGTTGTAAATATTCTCATTTTCAATGGTAATATAAAGTTGCTATAATAATGATGACCATGTGTACTTCCTTCAATGAAAAGAATAAAAAAACATCATAAATAGTCATATTTTATATTACTATATAGAAGAGTGAAGTGCGGGACTACCAATGGCAAGGTTGTAAATATTCTCATTTTCAATGGTAATATAAAGTTGCTATAATAATGATGACCATGTGTGCTTCCTTCAATGAAAAGAATAAAAAAACATCATAAGTAGTCATACTAATCTAAAATGGTGAGACCCATTTTTTCAAGGGTAGTCAAGTAATTTCAATCAATTGTAAAAGTAAGTAAAATCTGTAATCTGGAAAAATTTAGAAAAATCTAAAGAGAGTGAAATCTGGAAAAATCTATCATCTCTCTCATAAGTATAATAGAAACACACTCTCTTCCAAATTTTCAAGGTTGGGTTCTTTTGACTTCTCTCAATCTACGAACTCTCTCTCAACATGGGTTTTGCAATTTCAGATAAGTTTTAACAACAAATTTTTCCCAACATTCATTTACTTCCTTTTTGTTGCTTTTTTTAGTCTTTAATCTCTTCTTTGAAACTTTGAAAGACTACTCTTTTAGTTCTCTTCATCTTCTCTTTAGGGTGTTTCAATTTTAGTTAGTTTTGCTTTTAATTTTTGCTTAAATTTCATCACTGAAATTGTTGGTTTATGTCATTATTGTTCCGTCTAATCTCTCCAAGTTTAATTCTTTTTAAAAAAAAAATTAATTTGATGAGTATGTGTCCATGTAATTATATTTAGCTCTACCCATATTAAACAAAAAACAGTTTGGGAGCTCAGAAATTGGGGAAAATCAACTCTTAAAGAGTTCGAATTTTGTATTTATTGAATTTATTAAAATTATGAAAGTTTATGTGGATGAATTTTGTATGGAAAGAGTATTCCGATAGCTCGGGTTGTGGAAAAATTCATTTTGTTAAGAGTATAATGTTATGACTCTTGCTTTTTAAAAATTGTAGGTTGATATGCTAGAGCATATAAAATCTTCCTTCTCTACTCTTTCAGTAACTAAATAAGTTAGAAATGTCAAACATTATAGGTATGCGAACTACTACATTGAAAGAATTATAAGAAAGTGTAGAAACTCTTTGATAGAGATAAAAGTCTAAGTATAAATGAGAACTGGAAGCAAACAACAGAGAGACTAATAAAATAATTTAAACCAACAAACATTGGAATGACAATAGGAGAAATTACATGATCAGCGATAAGAAAAGAAATCTTATAGTTTTCTCGGGAATGGAGGAGTTAGCTTTCTATATGAGCTACTCAAAGATCTCGTACATCAATATCTTTGTCGTCCTTGCCTATTTATTCCACTTGAAATCCTAAAAAGGTCCTATGAGCATTTGGAGACTCTTCAATTGTTTGGTCCACCAGTAAGGTAAGGGATAAATTACTCTTTAGAAACCACCAATTTCATGCCTTAACTAAAAATCTCAAATTTCTATATTATAGTGTTAACTAAAAGAAAATTTATATTGCAACACTTTAGGAGCGCAAGAAGTGAACATTAATCAAACTCGGTAGAAAGAAAAACAGAAAAAATAGAAGAGAAGAACTTAATAACCTTATATTTTCTTAACTTGTAATATGTATATAGCTGCAGAAGAACGTCAATAAGTAAATTAGAAAGCTTCGACAGAAAAACTACAAAATTTAACATTGAAAGAGTGAATAAGAAAAAGGGAAGGACAATTGAGAAACTCACCCAAAACTGGATGACACCTCGAAGTAGCGAAGGAGAATGAGAGTTGTAGAGAAAGATAATATAGTGAAGGAAATTGAGAATTGTAGAGTTAAATCTAATCCATTAAAGTAATAGTTAGATCCAAAGTGATACATGTATTTTACTGAAGTAGAAAGGTAGGACATGTATCTAACTACCAATGAGATAGGTCCAACTCTATAATATAATTGATACTACTTTTGTTATAACTATCAACTGAATTGTTAACACCTTGTGTTTACTTATTAATAATAGAAATTTACATACTAAAACAATAGGGAGGTACATTGTATATGTGCTTGGTCGTGTGTATGTAGTGTAGTGTATTTGGGAATTTTCGTTTGTCTCCACTTTTTTGAATTTGACTTGGGGATGTATTGAAGTTGTATAAATCTAAAGAGATTCAAAGAAAGAATAAATATATATTTTGATTTTTAAAGGTGTATTATTTTTAAAAAATAATTAAAAATACATCGTGTGCGCATATGAGTATTTTTGCTCGAATCTGACTCTTGGAGGCATGACAAATGAAGCTATTGCCTCCTCAACTGAATGAAGTGGAATGCGAACAAGAGAACATTGTGGTTGTTTCAGTCGATAAAGAAAGCAAACCACATTTCTTGACCTTTCTGTTTGATACGAGTTTCTCTAACTAATAGATAAATAACTTCTCTTTTATGAAACTTTTTTTTGCACAATTTAGTGTCCAATGCAGCAAGCAATAGCAGGGGAATGAAGAAAAATTACGTGGCAATATAACTACTATAATATAATGCATCTCAATTAGCAAGAGGTGGTTAGCTTTGGTTATCATAGCTATCAACTGGGATTTGGATAAATAATTGAATATGGGGAATGACTTTTTTATTTAGAATTAGAAGGGGGAATGAAGGACAATTACCTGGTAATACAATTACTGTTTTGAAGAATTGATATGAGCAACACTCAAAATGGTCTTATCCAACTTTGAGTTTGTCACCTTATGAATTGATCGGATCTAGATATGTATATTAATATAATATGAATTAACAAACTTTGTTATTTTGTAAGTTTACTTGACCCTTTACAAGTGACTATTATCATCATCATTTATATAGTCAAGATTTTTGTTATGAGAATAAGCTATTGTTGTAGGAAGAGGATAAGGCATAATTTGTTGAGGAAACAGGGTTCCAACTGAAGTAAAAAAAAACACTGATTCATCAATCAAAGCAAGCGCAATTGGCATAGCAACTCACAATCTGTAATATTTCTAAAGTCCAATCCCAGGAAATAGAGAGAATCAACGAGGTCCCTCGAAAGAAATCAAGAACATGTGTAAATTCCTGCATCTTATTGATGCCGTTAATGAAACCATTACTTCGTAAAAAGAAGAGAAAGAAATCAAAAACATATATAGGTTGATGGTGAAATGAATATAACAACTTTGAAGCAGAGTGTTGAACTATCTATTGTGGGTACATGCTTAGGAGTTGCATCTATTGTGGGTACATGTTTAGCAGTTGCAACTCCGTTATTTACTTTGGCCAAACAAGTAGCATGCTTGCTAGAACTTGATATAATTGAGGTGTGTTTGATTAACTTGTATTTCTATTATTGGAATTTGTCGTGTGATGTTTTGTACTTGTGTTTAGGCACGAAGAATTGTCCAAAAACAGGAGTTGTTCTCAGATATGTAACAGAAATTGTGCTCGGCAAGCAATCAAAAAATATAATGATCCAAGTATGTTATGCTTGATATGTTGTTTACAAAATAAATTTCTTCGATGAATGGACTTGAATTTTTATTTGAATCTGGCTTTAATTTATACTTTGCCACTTGTTTGTTGTTCACATTTCCTTTATTTATAACTATGAATGAACTGCATTATTTATACGTTCAATCTATGTTTGTTGGGCTCGTGCTTAGCACGGTTACATCACATCTAGAATATATATATATATATAGAAAAAATAAAATAAATGTACAGTTCCTAAAGCCCTAAATGAGTGAATCCCTAAATCACTAAATCCCTAAATTCCTAAAGAATCTCCCAAACTTGTCTCTCAAATTTCAAGGCTCAACCTCATTCTCGTTTGCTCCTACATCGTCGACATTAAGAGTAAGTTATTCTTCTTTAACTATGTTCAGAGCTTACATACTATAACAACTTCTCTAGTTTTCAGTTCCCTTATTTCGTATGTCTGGGAGCCAACGTCTATTGGAAATAGTCTGTAGTAAGTAGTAAGTAGAGGTAAGGTCTGCATATATTCTAGCATCTTCAAATTCCACTTATGAGATTACACTAGGTATGTTATCAAACTTAATTTAATTCGACTGTCTTTAAGCCATCAAACAGATATTGTGTAAGCTTTTGTATTTGGACAAATTGTTATAGCGTGTAAGCTTTTGTATTTGATCAAGTTTACTGTACTATATGTATGGGTGGAAAAGTATAATAAAAGGGGGAAAAACTTTTGTTCTTGATTCTCTTTGATTTTTTTTTTTTTGCTTAAAAGACGGAAGGTGTAGATATCCCATTCTTTTTCCGACTAGTTTGATAATCAGGGATTGTTTCCAGCGTGTATATAGTCTTTGTTTATCACTACATGTAATAGGGATGAAGTTTGGGTGGTTTTGAGGATTTTCTTATTCGTCGTGGAAGCTTATGTTGTCTAGACCTTGGGTAACGTAAGTTATATTATATTCTTCAGTTTTGGAAATAAGAGATTCGAGGAAACTTACTTTGCAATTGATGGAGGTTTGCTCTACTTCTTCCTTCTGTTTTTTTGTGCTCCAATGAAGTAAATCAGCTTCTTGATCGCTCATATCGTTGGCTTTGTAACTACTTCTACTATTTGGCATTGCATTGTACGAAGAGAAAAATCATGCATAAGCTGATACTCACTAAAACATAAGATAATATAATATTGTTTTTTAAAAGTCATATATTCTGATTCTCTTTGATTAGTCTATCATATATATAAATTGAAAATTTATCTTAAGATCTTGTGCAATGTACATAACAAACAGCTGATGTTGAATTCATCAAGCTCCTTATCTATTCTATCCAGCTAGTTTGCAACCAAACAAGGGAGGAGGTTGTTTCACCTCTTAGTTTCTTTATTTGCTTGGTGCAATAGGAGAGGAAGTTATTTGTTTGGTGTAGTAGGACAGAAAAATATACTCCAGCAACAACAAAAAGCAACTCTTTCTGTTTAACACTAGGATTAGAGTCTAGCATCTCATATAGTGTCTCAACCATCTCGTAATTCCTTCAAGTGATAAAGCTTAGCATTTGAAAGTGAACTTCATCAGAGAAAACACATAATGTATCTCTTTATATACCATGTATGCATTTTCAAACTACTGCAACTTGTTACTTCCCATAAGCATTAAGGGCAGTAACTTACCTCAAATTCAAGAGCTTAAACTTCCCTTTACACTTAAACCAAATAAGAAGAGAAAAGTCTCTTAGAATTAGGAAAATATCATGCTCTTCTCATCTTCTTGAATACTTCAATAGGATTAGTGTACTTCCTATTTCTAGAATATAACTCTATTATACACTCAAAAAATGCAATATCCTTCAATTCTCCAGCATCAAAAGTTTGTCTAAACACCTATGTAGCTTCCTTCATTCGTCCAGAGCCAATAAGAGTCATTATTTCGTTTATTTAGGAATATTGTCTTCAACTCATGCAACAAATGTTAAGCACGTGTAACCAAACCAACTCTCTCATATGCTGCAATCATTGTCTGTTATAGACTCGGCCAAGGAAGAAGCTCGGCCACTTAGGATATTCATAGTAGTAAGGGACATCCTCTCTATCCTCGATCAAGTGTGCAAAGATTTCTGGAGAATGACTGACCGAACCATAATCAGCTCAGGTAGATTATTTCTCCAAGCTTTTCCTCAATACAACGTAAGGCAACACGATAGCTTCTCTGAGGATGAAACAACCCCATTTGCATCATGACATAGTGTTATCAGGTGACTTCCTTCGTCATAATAGGCTGGCTAATTTCCACTGTATAGTTTGTTGGATCTTATGGATTGGTCTTTTTGACGTCCTAAGTGTAGTAGATATCAGTCTTGCTTTTATCATCTATATTTATACCTTTTTAGTAGTTGCATTCTAGAGCTATCTTATTATAATTTTATTGGTAACCCACTCTTTTAATGGTTGTAATATAAGAATGTACAAGTATATCAGGGAATATCATTCATGATATTTGATCACAAGACAAGTAGTTTGTTAATGTATCAGGATTTGCTTTTGATTTGTAGTTCAAGATAGCAGCCTGCATTGCATTTTTAAGAATAGTAGGCCATAAATATAATAGCAAGCAACATCACAAATCGTAATTGATGGGAGAAATGATGTGAAACAACAACTAAGAGTTCAACATGAATAACTTTGAAGAGGAACCTTGTTAATACAAAGATCATAAAGTTCTCTATACTTGCAAATCTAAGTGGCTTTGGAATATACAACTTTAAAATTTGCCTATGATTTTAGTTTTGCATAGCCGCTAGTATCTGCTTAAAACAACTGTGACATAGCTTTGCTTTGCTTCAAGTTTGGAACTCAAAATCAGGTATCCTCAGTCTTTGTCTTGCTTTCCCTCACATATCTGCCTATTGATGCTAGTCAAGAACTAAGACTTCATGAATTTTCAGCATCCATCCATTCAATTACACGATGTGCTTCTTCCTCTGTACCACAGACGACATTCCTAATCCAAGCTAACATTATCTTTCTCTATTATTTTTTTCTTTGTAGGAAATTTGAAAATGAACAAGTCTCGGATGCGTTCTACTGACAGATCAAGCGACATTTACTTAAAAGAAGTTGAGAGTTTTCTTCAATTTGCATTTAAGCAATCAGAACTGGAAGATGAAAATCCTTGTCCTTGTAAGAAATGCAATAACGTTTTCCACAAGTCTAGAGATGAAGTCAAGGAACATCTAATAATTTTTGGGATGGTTCAATGATACACACATTGGCTTTATCATGGAGAATTTGCACCTAAAAAGCAAAATGTTAATCAAGAGGAAGAAGGAAAGGAACCAGGTGTTCCTTCTCAAAAGAAAAGAAAAGAGCGAGGTGATGATATGTTTGAAATGATATATGATGTTGTTGGTCCTGAAATCACAAATGATTCTAGTGGGGTTAAGTATAAACATGGTGATGCTTCAGAATCTACTTCCATATTTTCCAAATTATTGGAGGATGCTGCATAACAACTTTATCCTGGTTGCGAGACATTCTCCAAGTTATCACTAATTGTGGAACTGTTCCAAATCAAGTGTATTTATGGGTTGAGTGGTAAAGCAGTTGATAGCATACTAAACTTATTTAAACGAGCACTTCCTTCTGGTGAAACTTTACCAGAGTCATTTTATGGAGAAAAAAAAGTGATTCAAAATTTAGGTCTTCATTGTGAAAAGATACATGCTTGCGAAAATGATTTTATGTTATTTTTGAAACATAATGCGAAAGCAGGATCCTGCTTGATTTGTGGGGAGTCTAGGTTGAAATCAGTTGAAGGTCAAAAACTAATGAGGATACTCAAGGAAAAATCGGGAAAAAAGTTCCTCGAAAAGTGTTACGTTACTTTCTCTTGAAACCAAGATTGCAAAGGTTATTTATATCACTAGAAATAGCTTCAGACATGACATGGCATCATGATCGATGTTTAAAAGATGGGGTTCTTAGACAACCAGCAGACTCTGAAGCATGGAAACATTTTGATACATTAAATCCGGGCTTCGCTAGAGATCCTCGTAATGTTAGACTTGGTTTAGCATCTGATGGGATAAATCCTTTAGGTAATTTAAGTGTTTCTCACAGTACTTGGCCAGTAGTTATCTACAACTTACCCCCTTGGATGTGCATGAAGAAACCATATTGTTTCTTATCTTTGTTGATACCTGGTCCTAAAGCTCCTGAAAATGATATTGATGTATACTTAGAACCATTGATAGATGAGTTACGAGAACAATGGTTTTATGGAGTTGATACATATGATGCTTTGAGAAAAGAGAATTTTTGTATGCGGGCAGCACTCTTATGGAATATAAATGATTTTCCCGCTTATTCCAACTTATCGGGATGAAGCACAAAGGGAGCTTTGACTTGGCCTTCATGCAACAAAGACACAACATCTACTCGATTAAGGTATGGTCGTAAGTTTTCTTATATGGTTGCTCGTAGATTTTTATCATCTAATCATAAGTGGTGGAGTAATAAACGTGATTTTGATGGAAAAGTAGAAAGAAGATATGCTCCAGAAGTTCTTTCTGGAAAGGATGTTTTAAATTAATGGCTTACTCTGGAGGACATGAAATTTGGTAAGACTCGAAAAAAAATGGAAGTACGAAAAAAGTAAAGGCATTCATAACTGGAGGAAGAAAAGCATCTTTTTCAAGCTTTCTTATTGGAAAAATAATTTGATACGTCATAATTTAGATGTGATGCATATTGAGAAAAATGTGTGCGATAATATCATTGGGACATTATTAGATATTGAAGGAAAAATAAAAGATAATTTGAATGTCGTCATGATTTGAAGGAAATGGGTATAAGAAGTGAGTTGCATCCAACTCAAAGGGATGGAAGATGGTGTTATCCGGCAGCATGCTATGCTTTATCAGCAGATGAGAAGTCTAAAGTATGCAAATTCTTGAAAATGATTAAGGTTCCAAATAGTTATTCTTCTAATATATCACAGTGGGTGAAGTTAGAAGATCGTAAAATTTATGGACTAAAGAGTCATGATTCTCATATTTTGTTGGAACAATTGCTTCCTCTTGCAATTTGCGGAGTCATGCCAAATAATGTATATGATGCTATCTCTGATTTAAGTATTTTCTTCAGAGAATTGTGTTCAAAAACATAAAGGGTTGATGTGTTGGACCAACTTACAACTCAAATTCCAATAACATTGAGCAAATTAGAAAAAGTATTTCTACCGGCATTTTTTGATGTTATGGTACACTTTGTCATTCATCTTCCAAGAGAGGCTAAGATTGGTGGACCTGTACAATATAGGTGGATATACCCAATTGAGTGGTATGATTTTAATTTATAATTTTGATTTAATTTTATGCGGTTTGTTAATTGATCATTCTAATTTGAGTGGTATCCTGTTATATCTTGCAAATTTTTACGCACATTGAAATGTTATGATCGTAATAGAAATCAACCTGAAGGTAGAAGGGTATATTGTTGAAGAAAGTATAATATTTTGTTCAAGGTACTTACCTGAAAATGTGAAAGGATATGATCGAATGGACAAGAATTATGAAGATGATCATATTAAGACATATAGTGGATTATCCGTATTTGAAAGAAAAGGTTCTCCTTTACTAAGAGATGCATCCAGAAATCTTGACGAGTTTGAGAGAAAACAAGCTCATCTTTATGTCTTGAGAAACTGCGAAGAAGTTCAACCATTTTTTACAATATGTTTTTATTGCATTCACTAATTTAATTATATTTTTTTAGCTTGATCTATGCGTCCAAAACAACCAACCAACTTTTTTTTACTATGAAAATCATAATATGATGTCTTTTGAGAACGAGAGGTATGGTCTGGTGTTTCATGAAATTATGTTCTTTCAATGCATCAGATTGATTAAGGCTGCCACATTTAGCATACATATTAATCAAGGCTATTGCCACCAATTATATATATTTCATGTTCTATCATCTTCAAAGAATACTTGTGTACCCATTTACCACCAAAATATTCCCAAAGAAGTTACCTTTCTTAACTCTATCTTCATCTTTTATTTTATTTATAATTAATGTACACTTATTTGTATTACAGTGAGTATGACTAGAGTAATAAAAGCATGAACTTTGATGATTGGTTTTTTCATTGGGAATGTTTTTACTGTCTTTCTTATTAAATTTGTGATACTTATTTATCATCATTAATTTATATTTATTTTTTGTATAGATTGTACAAATGCGCAAAGAAAAAATCAACTTGCAACCTGTGAATTGTATTCTTTAGCTAGAGGCCCTTTTGATGGTGTTCAAAGATTCAAGGGGTATGAAATTAATGGTTTTAGATTTCATACTAAACTACTTGAGGAAATGAGGAAGACCCAAAATAGTGGTGTTTTCGTAAGAGGAGAAGCGAATGGTAAGAATATTAATTACTATGGTGTTTTGACTGAAATAATAGAACTTCAATATTTTGAAGGTAAACGGGTTGTTTTGTTTAAATGTGATTGGTGGGATGTTGATTGGAATAGGAGTGAAAATAGATAAACATGATTTTGTTAGTGTTAACACTAAGCGAAAACTAGTAACAGATGAACCATTTGTTCTTGCATCTCAAGCTGAACAAGTTTTTTTTATGTCAAGGACCATCTTCATCCCAGTTGGTCAATTGTTTTGAATGGTCATTCTACCTATTTTACCGGGGGTGCTATCGATGAAGATACTTTTCAACAAGATGCTTGTAATGAGTTATTGCATATATGTGAGGATGATGAAGACATTATGAATTGGGAAAGAAATGATCTTGATGTTATCCGTACTGATGTTACCTTGGCTGATGATATTATTGAAGTCGGTGAATCGGAACTAGAAACTGATGATGAAGATTTGTTATTATGGATATTTTGAATTCTTATTTGCATATTGCTTATATTCAATTAAGGTTAACAATTTTATTTACTTATTGCTGAGAGATGATCTTTATTTTATTGAGTTACTCTTATTGAATAAAAATCAATATTCAGTAGTGTTGAGTTGATAATATCAATTGTATTGAGTTGGAATATTATTATTATTATCTAAAGGGTGTTTGTTGACAAAGTCTTCAGTTGCAATGTGATTTTTTTTTGGGTTAAATCATACACTAAATACTAGTAGGTTGTACAGTGATATTTTGTAAACAAATTGTCAACATTTATTGTTTCCTATGAAATAAAAATATTTTCTCTTTAGATTGTGACACTCTTCATATTTTGTGTCTCTCATTGAATACCAAAATATATTATTGTTATTTTATTATGACCATATAAGTACTATTATTATGGTAATTTTAATCGTAAAAAAATATTTAATATAGATAAAGCATTAGTATGTACAACACCTTTTAACTTGTGATTGAAAATAATTATTAACTGTGAAATATTTATCAAAATAACAGTTTTATGGCAGGAGGATCCTAGCTTAGAGAAGCTCAGAGCCAAAGCTTAGGATCAGTAGTATTTAACATTTGATATAGCAGGAGATGGAGTCCTCAAATATAGTGGTCGATTGTGTGTTCCAGATGTTGCAGGGCTTCGACATCAGATAATGGAAGAGACACATAATTCCCGTTATTCTATTCACCCTGGTTCGACAAAGATGTACCATGATATTAAGGAGATCTATTGGTGGCACAGAATGAAGAAGGACGTTGCTGAGTTTGTGACATAGTGTCCTAACTGCCAACAGGTGAAGGTTGAGCACCAAAAGCCCGCTGGTCTAGTCCAGGAGATAGCCATTCCTTTGTGGAAGTGGGAAACAATTAATATGAATTTTATTACAGGGTTACCTCGATTGCATCGTAAGTTTGACTCTATTTGAGTAATTGTTGACAGACTAATAAAATCAGCCCACTTCTTACATGTCAGGGCTACTTTTACAGCCGAAGACTATGCAAGGCTCTATATTAGAGAGATTGTTAGGCTACATGATGTCCTAGAATCTATTATCTCTGATAGAGGATTACAATTTACCGCTAATTTCTGAAAGTCCTTCCAAAAAGGACTGGGACACAGGTTAATCTTAGTACAACCTTTCACCCTCAGACAGATGGCCAGGCCGAGCGCACAATTTTGACACTTGTGGATATGTTACGGGCGTGCGCGCTAGACTTCAAGGGAGGTTGGGATGACCACTTGCCTATTATTGAGTTTGCATACAATAATATTTATCATTCCAGCATTGGGATGGCACCTTATGAGGCTTTGTATGGGAGAAAATGTAAATCCCCCATTAGATGGTTTGAGGTAGGTGAGTTAGGGTTGATTGGACCCGATTTAGTACAACAGACAGTGGAGCAGGTTAAGCTTATTCAGGAGAGGTTGCAACAGCTCAAAGACGACAGAAGTCATACTCAGATGTGCGACGAAGGGACTTAGAGTTTTGTGTCGATGACTGGATATTCTTAAAAGTCTCGCCTATGAAGGGTGTTATGAGATTTAGCAAAATAAAAGCAAGCTTAGTCCAAGATTTTTGGCCCTTGGACAAGCTCCCTCCAAGTGTATTTTCAAGCTGCCTTGGTAGCTTGCTTAGCCAAGGGTTGAGGTCCTTCTCGGGGACCCTTAGGGTGGTCCCGGGGATTCGTACCCGAACGTTTTGACCCTAAAAAGATTTATTAAGACACTAGGGTCAGCTCTACTGATTTTAGACTCCAAATAACACATAAAAACATGAACAACATACTAGAACACACCAATACGTAAAAGACTAGTTTCCAAACGTGTTGAACGTCTCTTTGACGTTTGACTTGAAACTCAACTAAACTGACTTATAAACTCATTTTCAAACATTTATACAAGTTTATCAACTACTAACACGCATGTAAAGTTCTAATTATCCTATTTCATTTTGAGGGGCGTTACAATATCCCCCACTTGGGAACATTCGTCCTCGAATGACACTTCAAGCATTAAAGAGTAAAAACTCTAGGACTAGCAGCCCACAACAAGAATGTAATATCATTACTACAACACACATCAAGGAGGAAACATCAACTCCACATAAAAAGCATTACAACAAAACTTTCATGCAATTCAAGGAAGTAGGAATATCATCTACCACTCAATATGCACAAAACTTTACCACTTCTCATTTCTTTGGAGGAACTTCCTTCTCCATAGCATATCATGCTCGACTAGGCATCTCATGGAGCAATTTAAACAATTCTTCATAAATGCATGTAAATCATGAGGGACATAATCAAGAAAACTCATTTATTTATTTAAACAAGAATTCAACTAAAATATGCACATCATAAGGAGAATATGGATACTCAATTCACATAAGACTCCAACATGCAACATGCTACTAAGAACTCTTTGTTTCAAGCTTGAATTAGAATAGAAGGAAAAGATAAGGATGTCAACAACCTTACTACTCAACTCATTATCCCCCACTTAGGGTAAACCCATCTAAGGTTATCATCAAACAACAAAGAAAATTGACTTACCTTCATTTGTTCCCTTATCCTTGTTAGCTTGAAGCATATAGAAACGGTTCCTCTTAGGAGCATTTAGATCCGGGCCATCATAAGCAACTTGATTGGTCTCTTTTCCTTTTTCCTTAAGTGCAGGGCAATCTCTCATCCTATGACCCTTACTCCCATATCCAAAGCATCCATTCATGCCGGTAAGACACTTGCCCAAATGTTGCTTTCCACAAGTAGCACACCTAGGCCTCTTAAAAGTAGAACCACCTCCATTGCCTCTTTGAGGGTTAGGGTTAGACACCCTATCATTGTAGACCATTGAAGAATCTTGGTTATAGAACCTCTTCTTAGACCTAGATTGGTTTTGTTCATCCGGCCTAGCCCTCTTCATATCTCTATTCATCTTCCTAAGTTTCATCTCCTCAAGTTGTTGAGTATAAACTATAAGCCTAGAGATATCTATATCATAATGGAGCATGGCCGTACGACACTCTTCTTCAACCAAACCGAAAACCCCTATCACAAACTTATTCATTCTAGCCCTAGAATTTGCTACCAAGGTAGGAGCATATTTAGAGAGTTGAGTAAACTTGAGAGAGTATTCCTTCACACTCATATTCCCTTGACGTAGGTTCATGAACTCAACCAACTTTTGCTCCCTCAACTCTAAGGGGAAAAACCTATCAAGAAAGGCCGTCTTAAACACTCCCCAATCTATTGGGTCAGCCCCTATGGGTCTCTCATCCCTCCATTGCTCAAACCACACTTGAGCTACATCCTTGAGTTGGTAGGAAGCCAACTCCGCCTTCTCCCTAGGAGTCACTCCCATTGCATCCACAATCTTAAATACCTCATCTATAAAGTTTTGTGGGTCCTTATCTATCTTAGAACCAAAGAAGGTAGGGGGGTTCATCCTTGTGAAATCCCTTAACCTTGAGGCCATGGTACTCTCAATAGCATTCACCCTAGGCTTCACATCTCTATTTGCTTGAGTCGTCATGGCACGGGCCAGGGATAGAAAATCCTCTCTAATCTCCCCATTAGTCATATCCGGGGGAACCACATTCTCTTGCCCACCTAAAGGAGCTTGGCCACCTTGCACTCCTTGGGGAGGAATTCCCCCATCATCTATCTCCTCTTCCGCTCTCCTCCGATTAGCCCTCGTATTCATATCCTATAAACACAAGAGACGGATTAGGAAAATGACACTTATAGACCAAACTCTAAGGCACGACATCAAGAATAATGAAAGAAAGTGAAACTTCTATCGTCCTATAGCCTCTCACTCATAGATGTGTCGCGACTCACACAGATGAACAAGACTCTACTAGACGTGGCTTTCAAAACTTTGAACCTAAAAGTAATCTTTAAAACCTTATGCTTTGATACCAAGTTTGTAACGACCCAAGAGCACCCCCTAGCCGTTACATGTGTATTCGACCTCTCAGAGGTCTTATACAAGCCTTAGCATTCATTCATCGAATATATCATAAAATCACTAAGAATTTAAAACTTTTACTTAATAAAACCATAAGACTTCAAGGGTTATCAAAATTTGAAAACATCAATACGCAAGTGGAACTACTAAGTCTCTTTAGTCAATCTTAGACAAGAACTTAAAACGTACTAAGGGACACGACCCTTTACAAATTGAAATGAAACTTAAGTGTCTATTACAATGACTAAGAAACTTCTAAACATAGTCCTCGAATCTTGAGGACATACCAAAGACTTGGAAGAGTGAAGCAATCCAAGCTACTCCAAAGCACAATCTCCTCCTAGTTACCACAACCTACACTTGTAGTAAATAGAAGAAAGGGGTTAGTACAACACACAGACTAAGTATGAGGATATGCAAAACATGCTAAAAGGACATTTGTTTGGAAGTAATGCTTTCATGCCATTTTGATAAAATCTTATGAACATCAACATAATAGGCACCTTACAAGTCACAACCAACAATACAAAGTCATATGCTTCACAATACCTCATAAACATACATAACCCATTTACCTTTACCTTCTTGCCTTGGACCTCCACTTTAAGTAAACCTTAAGCAATACCTTTGTGCAGTGTATGGGCAACGTCCCATACCATCACCCACACTAAGGCACCACCTTAAGGTCATACAAAGTGCACTTACCATGCATACCTCAACCTTCACCAATTAATCACATAAGACATATAAGCACATAAGCCAACAAGTCACTTCATAAAACTAGAACACTCATCAATGTCATCCCAAGACTCACCTAAGTAAGACATGGTGAAGCAGCCCATACTACCTCTCCATACCACACCCAAGTGATCCTTAAGGCTACACAAGCAAGCTCCATACAAATCTCAACATAAATCGTTCCTTCAACTTAATGCATTTAGACAACTTCATTCACTAATGAAATAAGATCATCACATACATTCAATTCAACATAAGCACTTACATTCACATTAGCATGCTCAAAGAGCAACACTTTCATTAATTACCCCAAGAAGACTCATTCATTCAGTATCATTACTAAGACACACCAAGATCTCCCTTAAATGTCTACTTGTGCAATGTCAAGATGATGTCCCATTCCACCACCTATCCTAAGTAGTACACCCTTAAGAGACCCTAGTTCATTCATTCATTAATGTGGGGGAAGAGCCTTAACCGACATAGACCATGGAGCTTGGCATGGAATCTCGGTAGTACCTTTACCGGATGAGGGGTCCCCACTTGCCTAAGGTAGGGTCATTCTTTTAGCCTTTACGTGATAGAGACCACTTGCTAGTCCTATGTGGGCACATAGTTAAGGGATAGAAGGATTGCTTCTAAGTACCCACATCTCAACTAACGAAGGGGCACCCATCTTAAGGGTTGCTACTAAATACTCACATCTCAACTAACGAAGGAGTATCCACCCATCTTCATATCCTCTCGGTGCTAGACATTACTCCACCACGGAGTAGGACATTCATTTCATTCATTTAGGGATAAGGATTGCTACTAATTACTCATATCTCAACTCACGAAGGAGCACCCATCCTAGCCCAACATTCATTCATTTAGGGATAAGGATTGCTACTAAGTATTCTCATCTCAACTCACGAAGGAATACCCATCCTAACCCTCATTCATTCACTAAAGAAGCTCTTCGATTCAAAGATGAGAAAACCTTTCATCTAGGAACCCCATTCATTTAAAGGAGTACTTTATAAGACTATCCTTACAATAGACCCAACATTCATTCATTAACATTAACTCTCATTCTTTTCATTCATTCTTCACTAGGTCACCTTTCATGCTCTTAGACCATACACAATTCACATCATATCACATTACCTTCACATAATCAACATTACTCAACACAATAATCATCCAACTTTGCCTACAAGGCCACGATCACAACATGATTATAAAGTAAACACCTCCCCACTTTCAAAGGGATCAAACATCAAAATTATAACATCTACTACATATATATATATATATATATATATATATATATATATATATATATATA
>JAJOOE010015118.1:0-34648 GCA_036250405.1 Solanum raphanifolium | reverse complement strand
TGAAGATGTTAAGACAACCTTCCCACAAGTTGATTCAGATATGCTTGATGAAGATGATCATGAAGTGTTAGATACGTCATAGGTTTCATGAAGTGTTATATACGCCATAAGTTTCATGATTTTTTAAGGAGTTTATTTTTTACTTTTTTATGGTTGGAATATTGTCATATTTTTTGTGTTTTATTGTGATCATTGCAAAACAATTAAGTTAATATTTCTATTTAGAAATTTATACTTTTACTTGGAAAAAAACTTAATAAATATTATAAAGATAATTTTATTTGTGGATTTGATTAACAAGTAATAACATTAACACCATGTAATATTGTTTTGTTGATATTTATGATAATATTTTTAAATTATAATTTATAATTTAATTTAATAATTATAAAAAAATATATATCTTTTAAAAATGTGGGCTGGCCCGGCAAGCCTGTAACCCACGTACTTGTGGGTTGGGCCGACCGTTTTTTGGCCCATACAAAAAATGGGTTAGCCTGGCCTGGCCCGTAAAATGTCAAAGCCTGTATGGATTAGCCCGGATGGGGTGTGCTAGCCCATATTGACAGCTCTATGAATAACTACATAAAGTAGTAGTAGTTAAATTTAAAATTTTAAAATATCAAAGATATTAGCTCAATAAAATACGTCCCTAATAAGAACTTTCTTAAAAGGTACTCTCTTCGTGTCTATTTACTTGTCAAACATATTTTTTAATTTAATATTCATTTTTACTTGTCATTTTTAACAAACCAAGAAAATATAACTTTTGTATTAACCTTGAGTTAATGTCTTTGAAAAATGTAATGTGTAAATATGTTTGTGACCCTATCAAGTAATAGAGATAAAATGGTAAACTCACTATACTAATTATTATTTTCTTAATAGGTATGTCAAGTCAAAATTTGACAAGTATAAAAAGACAAAAGGAGTATATCAAATTAACATGAGTCAAGTAATATAAAATCGGTCCGAGTATTAAAATTCAAGGAAATATTGGTGTATATATACAAGTGATTACATTACTGATCACATGCAACTTATATTAAGGCGTAATTAATTCCTTACCTTTTTATTATTTATGATTTTATGTCTTTGAACATACTCTTTTAATGTCAAAAAGCAACAACTTGTATTACATATTAGGAGTAGTTTTTTTGAATATTAGTTTTTTTGAATATCTAAATTTTAGATAACATAAAAAAAAAAAAAGATTAATTCATACATCAAATTAATGAAGTAAATTAGTGAAAAAGAGCCCTTGTTATTAGTCCTGAGTTCACATCATTTTCCTTGAATTTTAGTTTAGACCTTGTACTGTATCAATAGATATTTATAGTCAATTAAAACAGCTGTCTAATCTAATTATTAAGAGTGGACCACTATGTACTATTATAAAAAGAGACGCATTAAATTTAAGTTGGGGCAACTAGAGTTTGGTTTGATGTCAAGTTCATTGTAATATTAGCTTATTTTAATTAATAGTTTTGTTAAATAAATAAGGAGATGTTCCATATTTAGGAATGAACCTTTTTTTGACTCAAAATTTATTAATGATAAGAGATGTTTAAGTTGTGAATTCTACTATGGTATATTGATGTTCTTAAATGTTTAGAAACTTGGCTATGAAAAAATGGATTGAAGAACTATGGACAAATTGATAATAGGGGGATTGGGTACTTTTATATTGATGAGGAACATGCCAAATTGATAGTTTCATTGTTTTATTGAGAGTAGTACTACAATAATAAGACTTAAGCCTATGATCATTAGATTAAAAGCCTAAAACTCTATCAACGTACATACATCAGCTTTTTTTTCGAGAGTAGACAAGAATAAAAATAGAGAAAGCTTGCATTAAGTATATCGCTTAAAGTACTTTTAAAAAATTGTATGACAATTGGTAGATAATGACTAGCGATAATGATGGTGCGTATCAATTAGGGATGATGTTAGATTATTGAGGTGGTCGGGGGTAGTAGTGTGCTAGTGTTGATGATGACTAGCGGTAGTGGTTAACGTATGATTATAGTGATCGCGAGTAGAGTTATGAATGGTGAAGATGGTTAGTGACGTATATATGTGGTGATAGTGATTGACAGTAGTGATTGATTGTAAATAGTGGCTAGTTGTGATAATAAGGTGATTGGCAATAGTGATAATTATGGTTAAGGATGATAGTTGTTGAGGTAATAGTAGTTACGTTTACCTTCACCTCTACAATTATTTTTTGTATTGCCTTATTTTTTTGTTTGCCTTTTGCTTTGAATTTTTGCTTGAATTGCGATTGAAAACTCTCTAAAAAAGAGAAGCATGAGCTACCTGGCCTATAATAAAATCAATTGTTATGGATATCTTTTTCTTAATTTCTTCATTTTATATTTTTTTTCTATTTATCTTATACCTTTTTTCAACATAACTACGCATTCATAAACTAATGTATTTATAGATTGACCCAAAACATGACCAAACCCTCCAATATTTAAAAAAAAATATCATAATAAGATATGCAAGATGCTTTTAACCTTTTTAAAAGAGGATTTCAATTGAGCAAGTACTTGTTGTTAGGCAAAGAATCTACCATTCTGTTTTTTATAATCCAAATGATAAAATTTCACATAAATTTAAAAACAAATGCTACTTTACTATTCTCTGTTACACAGAATTTAGTTGACAGTCCATGTGTTACAAGGGGTCACGTGTCCTCTTTCCTTTTGTTATTCACATTATTTATTACTTAAAAACATTATCTTTATTATTTCCAAAAATATCTCACTCAACATTACTTCTCCAAGAACTCAAGTACACTGAATTCTCGTGATTTGTTAAAGTATACTTATTTTATTATTTTTGTTAATATACGTATTTATTGCCGCTCTATTTTTGTTATAATATCTTTAGATTCCAAAAGTTATTTCTATTATAGTATCTCGGGGGGACATCGGGTAGCAAACCAAATATATGTTGATCATCCTTCAAAATGTATATGGTGAAATGGAAATATTTAGTGTTGTGTATTTTGTTTTATGTTATGTATATAGTACAATCAAATTTTGTTATAACGATATAATAGATATTTTATTATAATAATTTGATTTTTTATAGATCGATTTTTTTATATTATATTTTATTTTTCTATAACATCCTATCTATAATATCAATGACATTCGCTATAATTATATATTTTTTATAAAATTATTCTCTACAATAGTCATACTCAAATATTGTATAATAATATTATAAAAATATATTATGTATAAAATAAAATATTAAAATATTTACGATGATCACTATTAATTAATTGCATGCTCATAGTAAATTTCAAGTATAAATATTTTAAAAGATTTATATATATAAAAACAATGTTCAGTAGTTAATTGATCGTAACATCACGAGAAAAATCTATTGATGTTCGTTTTTTTTTTTATATTCACACTCTTTCTATTATTTTGATTAAATTGATTAACAAATATATTTTTTTCCTTTTCTTGGTATAACAAAATCATTAGAGTTTAATTCTTTATCATTATGGTACAACTAATTATGGATTTATCAGTAATATATAAGTCTTTTCAAATTTTTTAATTAATGAAATATGAAAATCAATTGTTATTTTAAATTTAATTAATTTTCGTTTATAAATAAAAAATATAAAAATAATTTTAATTTTGCATTCCTTTATTTATAACAGCTAAATGAAATATAAATGTAACGTCCAATATTAATATGCATACTTCCTCTATCCCATTTTACATGACACTCTAGTTTGTCCCAAAAGGAATGTACCTTATTTAATTAGAATTTTTTTTACTTAAATTCATCGTTTACCCCTGATGAAATAATTTTCAACCACACAAATATCTAAGGATTGTTTTAGATCATAAATTTCAAAAGTCTTTTTTTTTTAAAACATCATATTAAGTTAAATAATATCACATAAAATAGATATCGGAAATATATAACATCACCTTATTATAATGGTAATGAAACTTTTAGACAACCCTTGTTAAGTTGAGAGTTTCACTATAGTTATTTAATTTTTTTGAAAAATGAAAACTAAAGGAAGCACAAAATCCAAAATTGAATGATTTAAGTAGAATCTTATCAGTGGCGTGAAAGTGAGAGTGTCGGTGGAATAATACTGCTTGCTGCAAATTTCATGTGATATTAATTAAAAATAATAATTTGGTAGTAGATTTAATAGCTGTATACATCATTGCTATTCTTTTCTCCAAACTAATACTACGTATATTTCATGTGGTTTCTGTCAACGTACTCCACGTACGTACCTATATATAGACAATTTTATATTTTTTTGACTAATCCCTCACCTGTTCAATTTTCTAGTATTTTTTTTCCTATTACTCAGTACTCCCTCCATTTCAAATTAATTAAATTGTTAAAGTATTTTTCGTTTTTTAAATTAACTTAATTATTTAATTTTCAAGACTACTTTTGTAATGTTCTTCAAATTTTACCCTTCATTAGTTAGTATTGGAATTAGTTATTAATTAATGTTTAGTTATTTTAATCATAAATTTGACAATAATTAATAAGGGTAAAAAATGAAAAGTTATATCTAATGGGTAATGCTAAATGGCCAGAAAATTAAAAAGTCTATAATATCTTTTTTATTTTAAAATAAACTATCTTTTTTCCATTTTTAGTTAGAAAGTATTAAAGTTAAAAGGGTAAAAATGTTCAAAAAGATAAAATAACATTCTGGCCAAATTTTCTGGCCAAAATGATTTTTCCATATCTAATTTATGTCTTAATCTTCTTTTCTTAAAGAGTGGAACACTTCAACAATTCAATTAATTTGAAATGGAGGGAGTATAATGTAATATCTCATATTGGAGTCGCGTACAATAGTTAGAATAAACGACCTGAAGTATGCCTTATTGCCTCGGGCACTCGCTGCTCTTATGAGATTGTCACGATCCAAAAATAGACGTGATAACACTTATCTAATCTCATCAAGACAAGTCAACCTCAATCCAACGGAACCAACCGAATGCAAAAAATAAAATAAGAACAAGATATAAAGGCGGAAAACTTATTTATTCGATTATAACTCCAAAATATGGTTGTCACGTGTACAAGTTCAGTCACTAATACATAAAGTTTAGAAATGAAGATAATTACAAGTCTCAATGTCTTGGTTTCTCAAATAGAATATAGCATAAAATAAGAAACGAGAGGGACCCCGGGATGACAATTAGCTACCTCTCAAAAGTCCTTTGACAAGCCTCGGAAATAGGAGAGAAGAAAAGTAATCACACGGTACCGAGCTCGGAACCTACACAAGTGTAGAAGCAAGGAGTGAGTACCAACCAACACAGTACTCAGCAAGTTACCAAAAAAAAGGGAAACTAACTAGAAATTGAATACTTTGTATTTCATCCCAACCGAACCTCCTCAAACTACAATTTGCACATAAATCAGCCTAACCTAATAGTTTCACAAGGCTTAAGCACACAATTTAATAGTCACAGTTCAACGACTAACACGTATCAAATATGTCAATCACAAATAACAAGTAGATCAATCACCAATAACAAAATGCGTCAAATCACGATAGTCAATTTTATCGCAACCATTTCCCTTCAACACAATATCGCTAGCCGGCGCTATTTCCCTTCGACTTTATATCATATCACTAGCCGAATCCATTTTCCTTCGACTTAATATCACATTACTTTTCGGAACCATTTCCCTTCAACACATTATCACATCACTAGCCGGAACCATTTCCCTTCGACACATTATCACATCACTAGCCGGAACCATTTCCCTTTGGCTTTATATTACATCACAAGCCGAAATGATTTTCCTTCGGCTCCATATCATAGCTCTTGTCAGCACCATTTTCATTCGGCATGACATCACATGTTTTATCTCGGTGTACAATAATCAATACAAATAAGCAATTTCACACTATACGGAAGAGACAACAATTCACGAAATTCAAGTTCACATTAATGCCATCAAAGCATTTCATCAATCAACCAAATAGAGTCCACAACAAGGCAATTCACAAAGCTTTATGATCAACATGTTGCCTTTTCATTAATTCCTTTTTTATTCGATAAGGTTAACCAAGTGGAACAATGAGTCCATCACCTCATTTTCATTACTCCCCAACACACACAATGAAAAGAAATACACGATTCTATTAGATTTACAAGGTTTAGGATATCACTTGCCTTAATTCAATCAAATAGTCAATCCAAGACTTGAGTCTCCCCCTTCCAAAAAATGTCCAAAGCCACACAATCTATTTCAATCAAGTAAGCACAATAAGATTCCAAAAGTAATAATACTCATATCATACTCTTGGAAAAATTGGTCAATCAACTCAAAAATCCAATTCCAAAAATGAGGTTTGAATATGAAAATATTAACTTGAAAATGTTACTTAAGACATTTGGAACTCATTGGTGAAAACCATTTCGAAAAAGGACTTAAAATCAGTCCACAGTCACCATTTTAGTTTAGAACTCAAGTTCTTGAAAAACATTGTCATTTGCCAATCAAAATCTCAAGTTTTGATGTTAAAATTCTTAAATGATTAATGGAAAATTAAGTTTTAAAGTTACAAAGACTTACCAAATGATTTAGCACAAGAAATCTCTTTGAAATCGCCTCCAAAGGTTTTACAAAGCTCAACAATGAAAAATGTGGCTAAAACTCCAAAAATTGCACGCCTAAAAATCCCTTTGAAGTCGCAAAAGCGGACCTAGATTTAAGCAGACATCACTAAAGCGAACCACATGTTCACTTTTGTGAACCCTGCGAAAATGGAGCCTCTCGAAAAAGCGAAGACTTCTTCGCTTTTGCAAAGTTCGCTTAAGCGAACAAGTCTTCGCAAAAGCGATGCCTGTAGACACCAGCTAAACACGACTAAACACAAATCATTAAAATGGACCCTCGGAATTCGTTCAAAATTCCGTACATACAAATCATATATGCAATTTAACTATACTAGATGTTTCGGACTCAATGAAACCGTCGAAACATGAATCTGAGGTCTCATTGATTCAAAACTCGTGAAAGTAACAAGAAATGAACATAACGCCTAAAAGGCTAAATCAACCTTGGAACCTCTAAAAATTCAACCAAGACCTCTAGGCTTAAAATCATCCCTCAAATCTAACAAAACCCTCAGGATTCTGATCCAAGCCTCCAAACACCAAAAATTGACCAAAGTCAACCCAAAGGCTAAAATTTCACAAAATTTTCAACTTAGGGCCTCAAATCCTCAAAAAGACTCCTAATTTGAAACAAAAAACTCTCATAGATCAATTTCTACATTTCAAAATTGATGGAATCGACGGAATTTCATTCTGACACTTGAACTCCAAAAGACACCGAAAACTACTTTTTAACAACTTTAGCATTTCAACTCAAAACTTATAAAATTCACAACTTTTTACTCAAAACTCGAAACCAACTTTCAGAACTGTCACGACCCAAGGGTACACCTTAGATGTAACATGGCGTATAAGACCCCGAGAGGCCCCATACAAGCCACTTAACATTCATAACATAAGAAATAAAACAAAAGAGATAAAGACAACATTTCAAGTCCAGAAGTTTCATAGAAGTAAAGCGGAAGTCTAAAACTCTTGTCTCTTTAGTCATCTAATACAATAGAATGAAATTGGGTTTAGCAGATACACATGTCCAAAATCGAAAGTAAAGACCAAAGGGGAATCAAGCATAGTCCTCGGAATATGAGGATTCACCGAACTTCAATCTTCTATATGAGATCCCTAGCCACGGAAATGTAAATATGTAAGGTCGGTCCCTACATTTAGGGAAATGTAGGCAAGAGTATGCGTTAGTACAAAATATGTACCATGTATGATAGTCATGCATAAAACATTTGAAGACATGAGAAAAGGGACATTTTCATAAAGTGCAATGACCAAGCTAAATCATGAATGTAAAAAAACTAGAAGACATAAGTCATATAACATGGTCAATGCAAATAGACATCATCTTAAGTCACATGTGAGATATTTCTTGAAGTAACCTTTTTTCATTATTGTGGGAGATTTACATTTAACCGACATAAAAGACCATGTGAGCTATCAACATGGAATCCGGTGTCTACCCCACATCGAAAAAGGGGTGTCCTACTTGCCAAGGTAAGACCATGAACTTCTAGCTTATGTGGATCCACTAGCTAGGGGGCACATAGGTATGGGATAAAGAGATTGTTTCTAGAAATCCGACCTCTACTAACGGGAGAGCTTCCATCTCAATATCCTTTCGGTGCTAAGCGAAAATCCCACAAAATAGTCATTTTCTTAACTTGTCTTTATTATCCATGGAAGGGCATGTCATTTTACCAATCCAAGTTAAGTCATATGTCATCCATAGAAAGGTAGAATGAAGTAACCAATCCAAGCCAGGTTTCATTAGAATAACTCCTTATCTTCGATTCATTTTAGGTGAGAAGATCATTCAACCTTAGAATCAGTAATGTGAGAAAACATTTCACATTCATGCATGAGGTAGTTATGTGAGCAATCCTTTCACAACAATTAACTACAACAACATATATGATTTTACTCTCAAAGCAATCTACATCATATCTCATCAATTTCATAAGAACATGCATAATTCCATAATTCACCTTTCATAGTTCAAAATCACTTTCAATCATCAATATCTAGAAAACATGGGTTCATGGGGATTTACCTTAAAATCATGAGATTATATCAATTCATGCATAAAAGTTCATAAATCAATCAAATAAATCAACATTTAAAAGAACCCATGACATAGAGGAAAAATCCTAACTAAATTGAGAATTTTTAATTTTATAAATTGGAGAATTTAGGAACTCCATGGAGGAAAGGGCTCCATGGATGAAGATTATCATACCTTGATGCCAAAAGCTTGCAATCAATGGAGGATTAGGAGACTTGGTCTTGAAAACCCTAGCTTGACTTCTTCTTCTTATTTTAGAGAGAGAAATATTTGGAGAAAGAACTTGGATGGATTTGGGGAAATTTAAAGAGTGATTTAGAATGGTTAAATTTTAGGCTTAAAAGACTTTGTATAGGGTCAAGAATTAGGATTAAAACGACCTAGTTTAGGTATTAGATGCATACGAAAAGACCCATATAACCTTGAAAAAATAATTGACGAGTTTTATTTTTCAAAGTCAATCCCCAAAGACGGGTCTACCATCCGTGGACCATTCTACCGTCCTTGAACCTGTCCGTGAATCATTGCCTTAGAATAATTTTGACAAGGCTTGGGTTCAAGGATGGGTTCATTGACCGTGGACTCTTCCACCTTCCTTGAACCCTTCCTTAGACCCTTGCCTTAGAAAATTTTTCATAAGGATGGGTTCACTGACCATGGACTCTTCCACCTTCCTTGAACCCTTCCTTAGACCCTTGCCTTAGAATATTTTTCACAAGCCTTGGGTTCAAGGATGGGTTCACTAACCGTGGACTCTTCCACCGTCCTTGAACCCTTCCTTAGACCCTTCCACCATTCTTGACCCTTCCTTACAAGCCTTTTTTTTGGAGGTGTTACAAGAGCTTAATCAGAAATAACTCGGGGTAAATATTGGGAGGGATAAAATGATAATTTTATGAAAATTCCTAAAAATGACCAACCGGATCATTACAAAGATGTTGATAGCTTTTTCTTGTTGTTATTAGTTATTAGTTGGTAGAGATTTTGATTTCGTTTGTTGAGTTAAACTAGTCTGATAGTAATGACGACCTTAAAGCCTTACCGATTGTCTCGATTGGTCGAGCTTCATAGCAACACATTTGAGGCTTCAATTGAAAGGTATGTTAAAGCTTCAATTCCTGTCTCGATGTGCTTGTATATTGTCGTTATTTGACGTATAACCTTATCGTATTGAGTTGACTATGATATCATGATATAGTGTCTATCAGTAACACTCTTTTTCTTACTTAGTGGTATAGAAAAATATGTTATGGTTGTGTTTAGGTCACTGTGATTACTTATTATAGTTATGATGTTTCTATCGTATGGTTACCATCTATGAGCTTGTTCTGGCCTCATTAGACCCATAAAATTTTGGATACACCAGGCCTACGGGTCGGGCTGACTACAGACCAGACAACAATATTGAACTTACGGATCGACAGGTTGTACCTATGAGGTAATTATTATATTGTACTATTGAGCATGAGAGATGTATTGATTCACGATGCCTGAAAATTTAAACAATTCAGTTCAGATGATTACTAGGGTCCAAGTAAGAGGGTTAATAAGGGTATTTAGCGACTATTTGTGCTTGTTAGGGTTCATGGTGATTGTGTGTTATTTGTACTTGTTAAAATTATGGGGTCAGATCAGGTCAGGTTATTATTTGCTACATGTTTATCTATTTTCTTATTGCATGAGGTAAGTGTTATGATTCTGTTTTACTCCTGCCCTTGCCTGGAGGTACTACATTCATGCACTCAGGTTTTGAGCAACAATGAGACAATCCTGTCGAATAGTACATCTATCTTTTCAGCAAATTGGTTGATTCCCTTCCTTTCAAGGGTTGTCAAATTCTTAGAGATTTGCCTATTTTGTTGTTTATAGCTTTTAACTAGGTTGGAAACCTGTCCTGCCTAAGTATTGTATTCATAGAGGCTTGCAGACTAATATGTTGAAATGTATAACTACAGTACTGACCATTTTGACCTTGTATGTTGATTAGTTGTAGCCTTAGGCCAGTTGGACCTTATTGTTATTGTTGATAGTTCAGGACTCTTACCATTATGTTAAATCCCTCCAAGACGATTCTCGTTATATCCGATCACCCAAAGAAAATCGATTATCTACAGCAAGTTGTTTAAACCCGAAACAACAACAACAACAAAAAACAAATTGTACCAACAGGGTTTCTAGAGGCCAGTTGCAAATTGCTCAGATGATCTTCATATTTGACACAAATGATCTTCAGCAAGAATAAGTAGAGCCATATTTGGCATATGAATCAGTCACAATGTCACTACTGGCATATTTACATAAGACTTGCAACAATATGTCAAAAATGAGTTTTCTTACAGTTCCTTTTCCATCAATAAGCTAATAGAATCATTTCAGCGAAGAAGAGTAAAACAGATCATCCTTTGTTAATTCAGACTCGGAACGATTACCTTCAACTGATGATGGTTTACAAAACATGTCTGATATCAGCGATAATTCCTGAAGAGTGAGCCTTTATTTGTTCTTTTTTGATCTTCTTGCCTTCAATATCAACATGTAAAATCCATCAAACTATAGGCAAACATCATAAGTATACGATAGATACATAGATAAACACCTCCATATGCTATGATGGATGACAAACAACTGCATTACACGATAAATCACTATCCACAACCCACATAGCAAACTCTTCAAGTCGTTTTTGTATCCGTTCTGAACCCATCTCAGGTGACCAAAAGGCAAACTTCTTTCCATTCCTTGAAGAGGTTTGGTTAGCATCCATAAAACTGATGTTCAAACTAAAATCAGTTTCATCAACCCTGTTAAAAGTAGTTTTCTTTTGTTCCAATAATTTCTCAACTAGATTTACAAAATTTCCCTCTGTGGCAATTGAACCTCTAGTCTTCAAAGTGGCAACCGAGGCAACAACTTTGTCCAAAACATTGTCGACCCAAATTTTTAAAGCAGAAGCTGAATTTCGTATGAAGACAAGTTTAAAGTTCTTCCCCAAAAGAAAGTCATTAGCCGGATCATACGAATCAAGAAATGAATCACTGCTGAGAGGAATCACATCACTATCCACAACCCATGTGTTGTAATTAAGTTCCAAGGACTTTCTAACTACGTGGGCCTTCACAACAATCTCTTTGCCCAATTTTTCATGTGATTTGTCAAAGTTAATCGAGTTTTGTAGCCTAATACTGTCAAAAAATTGGTCTGTGTCAATCATGGGATAACCCCTTCTTGCAAGATCAAGTAGGAAATAGGACTTTGGACCCAATAAGACATAGTTTTGGATATTCAATCTTTCAAAGTGGCAGAGAAGATTCCTAATAATTGACTCTGACACCTGTCGTAGGTTCACAAATAGTATAGTCCTCGATTTCTGAACTGATTGAAGAACAGACGCTAGATCATCTGAACTGCGTACAATTCTACCAGGAGAAACTTCCTTGAAACAGAAATCGTACCACTTCAGACTGTGCAAAGATTGCATCTTCAAAAGGTTAATATCAAAAGACTTCTCATCCACTAAATAAGAATCTGGCCCAGCCGATTTCCCATAGTTAACACCAGCATCGCGATGAGACACACTAAAAGCTCGCTCATGCAAAAGATTGGTGTAAATATTAAAGTAACCACGGGCATGGATGAATTTAATGAACCAAGGTGTCCAGATTCTTTCCCCCATCTTTTTGTACCATCCTGTTGTCACCTACAAGCAAATTACATTTTACAGTAAGAGTAATAGTTAATTTTAATAGGTTTGTCAATATCTTCACTAAAAAATGCAACGAGAAGAGCAAATTCAGGCAGTACACTACCATCCCATCAAGAAATGGCTTCAATCCCTTGGCCTTGTGTGTGTCATACCATATGCGGAATTCTTTCCAAGGTTTTGGAAACAGAAGCTGACCCCAGGTGCCAACCAACTGGTACAAGAAAAGTTGAGTTCCATCATCGATCTGCATCTTGTTTCCATGCTTACCTGTTTGGCAAAACTACATTATATCATACAGATATGAGTAGCACATGAATGTTAAAGATTGTTATAGAGGATATTAAGAATGATAAAATTTCTAGAGCATAAAAGTACTCCAATATCCAACCAACACATACACCTGCAAAAAACAATGATGGGCATGTATTCTAAAAAAAGTAACTTAAAAGTAGGTTTTAGGGTATTCTAAATTTTATGAAGCATACAGGATGGCTCATGGAAATTTACACTTTTCGGGGAGGACCCCCATACACCAAAATGTGGAATATTAAGAGTGTTGAAGAGCTAGTCTATGAAGTTTTATCATATCTACAATTTCAAATACCAAATTGGAAAAGCATGACACACATTTATTTTAAGTTCTCAACATGAATGTTTCAACAATGTAATAACAGACACATTTAAAAATCCCCTGCTGTTATGGACATAGAAGCACATTAACAACGCCAGGTGGGTAGCACAAAAGGCTATAAGGTTGATTTGTACTTTGATGATTATAATTACAATGAGCCAAAATATCTCAAAACAGAGTGTTACAAAGAAGATGATAACTAGCTCAAGGGCCACAAATCTTGTTCTGATAATTAAGGGCATCGATAGTTAAGTTTTCTCCAAATAGGAAAAAACAAGAAGGAACAAATAATCTAGATAACATTTTGGACGTCAACACTGTTCCTCTATAAATTATCTTTGAACATATGAGATATGCCTTAGGAACCCCAACCACAGGAAGACCAAATTCATGTGCAACTAATTTAATAGGACCGGTCATAAACACAAAAAGTAGATAGGAGTACTCATACTCAAGGATCGAAAGCTCTCACAGCGTCAAGGCAAAGAATAACTCCTATTGGAAGAAGAGCGTTTATAATCAAAGCTAGAGGAGTGGAAGGGAATTAAATAGCAACAGCCGCTACTTCTGTCTGCGTCTATCTTCTCCTATTGATTAAGCATTGAAAAGGTTGTTAGAAAGTGAGTTTTAAAGCATGAACTTCCACAGATAGAACCGTGGATAACGTTGGTCGCCTGGTCCTGATTGATTGTTTTGAAGCGAAGGGCTATGGCCTACTAATGAGTACATATATACAGTCTTCGTGTTAGAAAAAGAATTAAAAGGGATATGTACAAAGTCTACAATCAATACCGGGGAATTGGCCAGGTATTATTTTGCTTGCTCATAGTTTTACCTATTTCTAAGTAATTATTCATCTTCCACTACCAGAGGCCTCCAAAAAGGTGTTCATATGCATTGCACTCTTCATGTCTTAGTTCACCGTCGTTCAGAATATGTTAGATAGTTGATCATTCTCGACTGTCTCCAGTCTGGTAGGTCGGTCACCTCTAGCCGAACTATGGAGCTAAGTTTACACTGCCACGTCGAGACTCTCTTTTGAAAGAGAGATACCGGCTTCCACAAGAGGGAAAGATCACCTTCCCGTGTATCAGAGCAGTGTTAAAAAGCAGTGTTAAAAGGAGTTAATTCTTCAACTATGTTCTTTCTTCATTCATTTTATCTCTTTTTAATAGTGAATGCCAAAATAGTCTTTAATTTGTTATACTTTCCCGAGGATGTCCTTTCTTATATTAAATTGAAGAGATCCCCTGGAAAGAAGGTCTTGAAAGTTACATTCAGAAAGAAGGTCGTGAAAGTTTCATTCAGAAAGAGTTCGGAATTAAGGCATTGAAAGTTTCATTTGAAAAGAATTCATTAAACACAATTCCAGATATGTCTGTATTAAGGGAAAGGTATATTTTATACAACATTTCACTTTCTGCATGAGTAATCCATAAAAATCAAGGATAATATTTGATACCATAAGAAAGCATCCATTACAAAATTATGTCTCAATGCAAACCAATGAGTAGCTGTTAACAATCCACTTTGCCTTCTTCCTCAGTTATGATATATACAATTAACATTACTTTGCCCATTCACAGAGATCAATATCTCAAAACCATAATCTTATCCAAGGAAAATGAAAATCTCAAAATCATGGGGAGATTGTTGTGTCCAAGAGAAATTAGAGATAGACAAATGAATGAACTCCTACCATTGTATCAATCCCCAGTTTCTTCTCTACAGCAATTTAGACAAAACATGACATACTATCATACTAAACACCAATAATAGAAAGAAAGAATTTCACCGAAGAAGAAGTTGTGGTACATAATTACATGTGATAAGTACTTACGATTAAGAAGATGATAGCTGCAGACAACCCAATTTCATTACTTTCCACAGAGAGAAGTTCATTTATCCAAGAACAACTTACATCAGAAAGATTTATTTCACTACCATGGATCCTCAATGAATCTTACCTCAGAGTCAAATATATTACTTATTCCTTGGGAAGGGTGATAGAGGTCTTTGTAAGGATTGCAAGGTTAATCTCGAGTGAGAATCTTACAACCCAACAAAAACTCTTGGCAATGGATTTGGAGATTAAGTTGAAGAGGAAGAAGAACGTTGGGTGCGGTCGACCAAGGATCAAATGAGGTGGCTTGACGGCTGCCAACAATCTGGAGTTGGGGGAGATGGAGTCTTGGGGGTGTAGTGGAGATGCAAGTGATATGTGGGATAGAGTGGCTAGTTGCATTAGCGAGGCCACGGGAGAGGTGTTGAGGGTCTCGAGGTGATCGAGGGGATTGGTAGTGGAATGGAGAAGTCCAAGGGAAAGTCGAAGCAAAGAAAGTTGCTTACGTGCAATTGGTGGAGAGGAAGGACGAGGAGGTAAAAAAGATGTGAACAGGGAAAGGTATAAGATGGCGAGGAAGGAGGCAAAGTTAGCGCTGACAGCGGCAAAAAGGGCAGTCTTTCAACGTTTGTATGTGAATTAGGTGACAAAGGAAGGGATAAGAAGTTGTACAGGCTAGCCAAGGTGAGAGAGGGGAAGGCTCAAGACTTGGACCAAGTGAAATGCATCAAGGACGAGGAAGACAAGGTATTGGTTAAGGAGGCACTCATAAGGTGGAGATGGCAGACTTATTTCCATAAACTCTTACATTATGCTAAGTGATCTGGAGCATTCTACGAGTCGTTGCAATTATGGGTATTGTAGGAGCATAAAAGTTGAGGAGGTTAAAGTTGTTATTTATAGGATGTGCAGGGGTAGGGTGATTGGGCAAGATCAGATCTCAGTGGAATTTTGGAAGAACATAAACAGAGTGGGTTTGGAGTTGTCGACCGAGTTGTTTGACGTCATTTTTAAAACGACAAAAATGTCTGAAGAATGGAGGTGGAGTACAATGATTACATTGTACAAGAACACGGATGATATTCAAAATTGCGACAACTATAGGGGAATCAAGTTGTTGAGCCACACTATGAAGTGTGGGAGAGAGTGGTGGAGTTAAGGGTAAGGTCTGGTGGGACTATTCCTGAGAACCAATATGGTCTCATGCCGGGGTATTCTACTACCGAAGACATTCATCTCGTGAGGAGACTAGTGGAGCAATATCGAGAGAGGAAGAGGGACTTATGTATGGTATTCTTTGACTTAGAAAAGATATATGATAAAGTGCTTGGGGAGGTCCTATGGAAATGCTCGAAGGCTAGAGGTGTTCTGATGGCTTACACTAGGGAGATTAAGGATATGTACAATAGAGCTAAGACACGAGTAACAATAGTGCGAGGAGACTCAAAGCCCTTCCCAATTGTGATGGGATTGCACCCGGATCGGCTCTTAGTCCATTTCTTTTTGCCTTGGTGATGGATAAACTGACACGACATATCCAAGGTGAGGAACCATGGTGTATGTTATTTTTTTTTATAAGACCATGGTGTATGTTATTTGTAGACCACATAGTACTGATTGATGAGATTCGTGATAGAGTTAACACTAAGGGTGTATTCGGTATGAAGGAAAATATTTTCATGAAAAATGTTTTCAAAGAAAATAAGTGGAACCCTTACTTATTTTCTTTTGTTCGTTACATAAACAAAAATATTATCCTAAAAGTATTTGTATATAATCTAAGCAAATATTATGAGAGGTGGGTGGTGAGGGTGTGGGGTGGTAAGGGTGAAGATGAGGTATGTCGAAGGTTAGGGAGAATACAGTTACTGCGAAATGCCACTTGTTAAACTTGTTTTCCCTACTTCTACTAGGAAGTCATTTTCCTCATTTTTAAGGAACTGATTTTCCTAGAGAATATTTTTCAAAAATTTTGACCAACCAAACATGAGAAAATTAAAAAACATTTTCCAAAAATATTTCCCTCCATACCGAACACACCCTAAGTTCGAGATTGGAGACAGACTTAGACTAAAGGGTTCAAGTTGAGCAGGACCAAAATTGAATACCTGGGAAGTGAGACATGATACTACACTCCCAAGAGGAACATTTTCAAGTATCTTGGGTCTTTAATTTAGGGCAATGCGGAGATCGATGATGATGACACACATATTAGTGTAGGGTGGATGAAATGGAGGCTCGCCTCTGGAGTCCATACCACCAAAAATTAAAGGAAAGTTCTACATAATAGTGGTTAGGTCGACTATGTTGTATGGAACAGAGTGTTGACCAATTAAGAACTCTCATGTCCAAAATATGAAAGTGGCGGACATGAGGATGTTGAGTTGAATGTGTGGTCGTACTTAGGAGAGATAAGATTAAGAATGAAGATATCTAGAACAAGGTGGGAGTGGCCTCTGTGGTGGACAAGATGAGGTAAGTGAGACTAAATAGTTCGAGCATGTGAGGAGAAAGTGCACAGAGGCCCTAGTGAGGAGGTGTGAGAGGTTGTCCACAGTGAGATTTAGGAGAGATAGAGGTAGGCCAAAGAAGTATTGGAGAGAGGTGATTAAACGAGACATGGCGCAACTTTGGATTTTCGAGGACATGACCTTAGATAGGAGGTTATGAAGGTCGCAGATTAGGGTAGAAGGTTAGTAGGTAGTTGAGCGTTTTCTCTTTTCTAGCAGGGATAGGTTGGTGCATTGTGTTTGTTTCCGTGTTTATACTTGTAGTAGTAGCATTTCTCTCGTAGTTGCTTGTCTTACAACTTTTGTTACTCCTTATTTATTGTGCTTAAGTTATTGCATTGGTTGGTTATGGTTATTGCTCCTCTTTTGAATGTTATGTTATGTTTTCCCTATTATATTTTGCCCTTTTTTCTACTATATTTTTCTTTTAGCTGCTCTGATCTCTGTTACTCAAGCCGGGAGTCTTCCGAAAATAGTAGGTTGAGGTAAGGTTTGCATACACTCTACCCTCCCCAGACCCCCTTTTGGGACTACACAAGGTTTGCTATTGTTGTTGTTGTATCCTCAGATGATCCCTCCAAACATACCTGATAACAGATTGCTTACATTCATTGAACACGAACCAATTTGCACTTTTCTTCTTAACCTAAAACATAATTCGCTAGGAGCATACATCAAGATACTTACAACTTTGATTACAACATCACAATGCTAAGTATAACTCGAAACTAAGAAAAATTGATTAGATTTAATGACAGAACTATAAAAATATAGATTGCTAAGTTCACGATTCTTTTATCTGGAATGACAAAATGCAATTGCAATTTCATTATGAATCAGCGATTATTCGCAAAAAATCATACCTAGCAAGCACTACATTAGACCAATAAAACACCTAGTGGACTAACAATATGGCTGAACAATAAAAGGAAAAAAGAAAAATGAGCTAGACAAAACTAAAGACAACCTAGCATTGTTGCAGTCGTCTGAAAAAACTTAAGGATGGAAGGAACGGTTTGTGTACCTACATCTAATCAAAGTATAGCTACTTAACTACCAGAAGTGCACAGATATATAATTACAGCATACTCAAATACAGATTACCATAAAGAAATCATTTCTTCTACAAAAGTTAAACAACACTAATATCCTTGAAAGAAATACCAATGAAAAGAAACTAAGTACCTGGTACAAACCTAGGCCTCTGCAAGGAAGCCCCATAAATCATAGGACTAAAGTTGGATTCATTATAATAATAATTGTCAATCAAACTCTTCAAGAACCGAAAATAAAGAGGTGACAACTCAAGATCATCCTCCACAACAAAGGCAAACTCATCATCAGAGCTAGGCCACCAAGCCTCTAACCACTGAGCCTGAAGTCCAGCATTAGAAGCCCTATAATGAACCAACTTTTCCCCATATTTCCATGAAAACCCATCAACAAAATCAAGAATTCTTTTCGAAAGATTCAATTTTTGGTCGATTTCCACATTCCCATTTGGGGAATCTTGAAAGTGATCAATGTAGATATGGAGATGAACAACATGGCTATCATAATGTGCTTTGGAAAGTGAATTGAGGCATCTAGAGAGGGACTCAAGACGGTTAAAGGTGAGAACTTTGATTAAAAAAGTGAAGTTTTGATGGGTTTGAGGGGTGTTTGGGTTAAAGGAGAAAGATTTGGTGGAATTCAAGTTTGTAGGATGGTAAGAGAAGAGGAAAAGAGCAGAAAGAGAGAGGAGAATGAAAAGAGGGATGAAATTTTTCAGGGTTTTCTTAGGTTGTGCCATATGATTGTTCACTCTTCAGTTATGTCATCTTTTGCTCTTTTTTTTGAGGTTTTCTTGGAATACTCATACAGCAACTTCCATGTTTGGATCTCAATAGAAAGGGAGAAGAAGAGTGTGAATGTTGAAATCTTACATTGGCCCCAAGATTCTCTCATAATTATAATCATACTCCCTTGAGTATTTTTTTTTTTAGCGGATTGTTATCCCACTCTCAATATGGGATAAAAAACAATATTACAATCTCAAAATAAGTTATTTTGTGAATTTACTTCATTTATTGCTAATTACTTGTTTAATTTTTCTTTTTTACTTGTCCATTTTGACAAGGATAATTTATTTTTACCTATTATACCCTCAATTAATTACTTTGAAAAAGGTAGAACTTTTTGAAAATCTTAAATTTTTAATTCATCCACTTCATAATTAATAGGGGTAAAATGATAAACTTACTATGACAATCATTATTTTCTTAATAGGTGTGTCAAATTCAAAAATGGACAAGTAATTAGAAATCGAGGGAGTATGAGATAAACTCATTTTTAAAGCAATCTCAATACTATTTATCTTTTGTTCTTTGTACCAAATGAGCTCTAAGGGATAATTTCAGTCACCTCGCACTCTCTAGACTTAGCTTTATTCACCTTTATTGTGGCTTACAATATTATATGTACCTTTGTACTTTTGATTTTTTCTTAATAAAAATATGGTTGAATTAATTTGTCCATTAGAGCCCAATCTAACACATTTGATCTATCAATATGGATTGTGGTGTAATAGTGTAGTTGTTTTAACCCAAATTAGAGGTCTCAAATTCAAGTTTTGAGTATGGAGAAAATCTTGGTAGGAGTGTCAGCCCCAATATGGGCCCTGCAATGCATGATCCAAAGTTAATTGAAGGTTCAATACGAATACCAAACATCAAATGAGACAGGAAAAAAAAAAAACTCTTTGTTCTTAACTCCTAAATATCTTTCACATCCTCATCCAAGTTTTACTTTTATTCAGTAATCAAAAGCTTCTAACATATACTCCCTCCGTCCCATTTTATATGTCACATTTTTACTTTGTACTTGCATTAAGAAATAATGTAACTTTACCCTTCTACCTTTATTTAATTTTTTTGGAACTCAAGTTTTCAATCAATGAATATGAATTAATTTATTGTGATTAATTAATTTAACCAATGAACATGAATCATTTACTTAACTTTTCTATGTTGGTCAAATGTATGTTTTCAATGCTAATAACTCACAAGGATAAAAAATGAACAATATGCTAATTTATGCATTGATTTTATGAAATGATAAGTATTATGGACCAACTATTTATAGAAAGGGATGACATATAAAATGGAACGGAGGAAATATTACATAAAATGAATTCCAACTGCAAATGCTATAAGAAATTCTTGCTTATAGAATGTTGCTCTTTTATTATTACGTTGTAATGATTGGGTTGGTCACATTTTAGTCCTTTGAAGAGTTTTAAAGGAGTTTTCATTTGAGTAGATTCAACAATTATACCAATTGGTATATATGTGGTCTTTCCTACCTTAAAATAGTTTACCAAGCAAAGTTATTATAGTATTAATGGTTGTTGAAAAAATATTATAAATATCTCAAAATGAATAAAATTATATTTTCGATTAATTTTAGTCAAACAAGTTAATTATATATTTATTAGCTTTAATGATAATATTAATCTGTCATTATTTTTTGTTATACATTACTATTCCCTCCATTCCATATTAACTAATCACCTTTCTAAAAATACTTGTCCCAAATTATTTGATCACTTACTAAAACAAGATAAAATTAATTAATTTTTTCTCATTTTACCCCTATAATTAATATCATCATCATGCTTAATATTCCCATAATTTCTCTTTGGAAGCTTAAACAAAATTAAAGTTCCTAAATTTATCTTTCTAAAGAGTTCATTAAATACTTAATTACTCATTTGTACTCTTGCTCTCACCCACTTTGAAGTACTTGTACCTTTTGTATGTCTTATGTCATCATAAATTATCTTGATATCCATCAATATAGATTAAAGGTAAATTAGTCAAATTGATCATTTTATTTATGATTTTTTAAGTATCGTGTAAAATAAAAAGTGATCAGTTATTATGAGACGGAGAAAGTAGCAGCTAATGTTCAAAAATTGAGTTTATATAGATTAAATTATCTTAATGGACAATTGCTTTATTACCCTGACAATCATTTTTAATTTTTGATTGAATACATTGGCAGATGGTTGAGCATATCTTTTGTTAAGGATATTACTTTTGTCATCGTGGATTACGAAAATGATCAAATGTGCTACTATTACTAACAATACCACTATTGTTGCACAAACATCTCATGATGTTATTTTTGTTGTGCTTTCGTACACTTGATTAAACACTTCTCCGATATTTTAAAGGTGAAAGTTTTTTGTGGACAAAATTTTAAGAGATAGCAGGAACGTATTTTCTTGCGATAACAAATTTAAATCTTGATGAATTTAGGCACACTATGTTAAATATCTTTTTAAGAAATTGTTCAATGTATATTGTTTTAATAAAGAATCAATGAAAATTTCAGACTCGTTGCTTGATAAATATACTAATGAATATGCTACCAAATAAAAGTGAAGTTTACTATTGATAACTTTTTCAAATGAAAGATAACTAGAGAGAAATACGTAAAGGTCGTGTCAACGAATTTTACAAACTAATTAAAAAATTTAAGTTGGAGAAAATCAATTAATTTCTGACAAAACAAAAGAAATTGCTACAAAACTCAATATTATGAAAGATAATATGTCTCACAATAAAAATATCATGTATGAAAAAGAATTTGATTACAAATTCAGATCCAATAATCAAACTTCCAAGAAAAATGACAATTGCCTTGTGTGTGACAAATTAGACCATCATGCAACTCAATGTTGAAATAAAATTGAAAAAAATGACACCTGCTAAGCCAAAAGTAAATTTGACTTAAGGAAATAATAATATAATATTATCATGTTGTTCTTTTCCCACCAAGTGAACAGTGCGTCCAATGTGAGTGATAGGCTATAATGCTATTAGGCATATTTTTGTCAATATAATTGATTTTGTGTCTTACACTAAGCTAGCGTTTGGCCTCAAATTTTCAAATATTCTTGGCAAATAATATTTGGGCCAAGTTTTTGGTCAAATTACACTATGTGTTTGGCCCCAAGTTTTCCCAAGAATATTTGACTATTTCAAAAAATATAATTTATACTCATAAGTTTTAAAAACTATTTTTAAAAAATCCATAAATTTGTATTATCTATTTATAGTGAATATATTATGTGAAAAAATAACCTTATAACATAATTGATAACAATTAACAACAATAACATAACAATATAGGCAAGACAACATATTAATCGCATATTCAAATTTGTCATTGATTTGGTTATAATTATAACCCATTAAAAATAAATTGTTCTTTTTTCTCATTTTGTCACTCAAATTAGAATTCGAACTTTTCGGGAGGAGATAGTAACAAATATTAGTTGGAATTAATAAATAATAGGTATTTTTTTATAAAATATAAAAGTTTGGGGTAATTTTTAATTTTTTTAAAATTCTCAAATATTAGAACTTGGCCCAAATACTAGTTTTTTCTAGTATTTGGGAACTTGGGATACTTGGCAAATATATTTGTCAAGTTATACGACCAAACACCACTTCCCAAGTTTTTCCCAAGTTTTCCTCAAGTTTTTCCCTAGTATTCTTAGGGCCAAACGGGTCTTAAGTCAATGATGGAGAAAAATTTGTGTATCCTGTTAATTTCTACAACCACTCAAATTCTTGAAAAGGAATTTTTTTCTCAAACTCACATAGGGTTGTTCAAAATCGAACCAAAACTGATAACCAGAACAGAAAAAAAGTTATTGGTTTATCAGTAATGGGTTATTGGTTTATTAGTAATGGGTTAATTTCTACAACCACTCAAATTCTTGAAAAGGAATTTTTTTCTCAAACTCACATAGGGTTGTTCAAAATCGAGCCGAAACTGATAACCCGAACAGAAAAAAAGTTATTGGTTTAGCAGTTTTGTTAAAAGTTTTAATTTTTTTTGTTATCGGGTTATCTGTTCTTAACGGGTTAACCGATAACCCGATAGTAAATTAAATAATTATATTTATACCATTTTGTATATACAGTCCTTGACTTAGAGTTTGGTTTCCAACTTTTATTTCTGGTTGTGTTATTCTACAATGTAAAAGTGTTTCCTTTTGAGCAAGATGTAACTTGTGAACTCATGTGCATGGTTCATTTGGTTTGTCACCTTGTTTCTAAGTGATTTTCAATATACATTTTTTGTGTCAAATCTTAACGGTTAAATCGATAACCGAACCAATAACGATCAATAACCGATAAACCAATAACCGATAAGTCTATATCTTAATGGTTCTATAATAATTTAGCATCTTTACAAACCGATAACCAATAAGCCAAACCGATAAACTTCAAAACCAAACTGAACCAATCAATACGCATCCACATATTAAAAAACTTTGATATTAACTCAAACTAGTATATGTACTCGTGCACGGATATTTTAAAATGTAATAATTTTTAATTTAAAAATAAATAATATGAATTATCATTGTGTAACATAAGTGCATGTGTAATTATATATAATATTTTATTTTATATAAATACTTAATGCTAATCAAATTTTACACTACTATGTATAGTGAGGATATGTTCTTGAAAGACACCAAACATTGTTCTAAGTCCTTCTCCTAGTATAATGAAGATTAATAGCATATGTGGCATGTGCTGAATTGTAATTATTCGATCCATCGTTAGTCAAGGACATCTCATGTGAAATTTCAATTTTTTGAAAAATCAGTACAAAAGTTTAAAAATTTGAGCATGCAACAAATTTGTCTTATTTAGAAATTGATTAGGCTGACATCAACCTGTCATAGCAAGAGGCTTCCTGCTAAAGTGGCACCACTATAGCGTCTGCACAATCGATATAGCGGGATGATGAAAAATCAAACCTAAATTAATGTGGTTATTTTCCTCACTTTTAAAAGGAGAAAATAGACGAGAGTTTCTCCAAAAACCCTCCAAAGGCACCTGGAGCAAAGGAGCAATGGAGGGGAGAAATTACAACGCAAGGGAGGCGAAAACCCAAGATTTTTTGGTGATCGTTCATGGAGTCGGAAGCTCATAGTTGAGGTTCATCGGCTGATCGATGTTTGGCGCCAATGTAGGCTAAATTTCTTTAAATTAAATAGTTAGATCCGTTTTTACTACATTATATCTTGTGAGTTTTTAGAGATTACATGTATAGGCGTTCGGACATGAAGTCTGAATGGTTAGTCTTGTGGCTAAGATGGTTAGGCTGATTGTGCTTGTTAGCTATGATGATTTTTTTATTGTTTGATTGGGTGTTGTCTGAGAAAGGATTTGTGGGCGAATTTGGGGACAATCGGGGATTGTCTAGGAGGTTACTTTTTGGTAGGTGATGATTGCATGTTTTTCAATTTATGTATGTATGCATGTCTACTATTTTATAGTATCACTTTGTGTAATGCATGTTGGGAAAAACATAGGGAGCAAATGAAATGACATCATGTTAATAATCTTATGCAATTAACTTATTTACTTTATTTGTGGCTTCAAGTGTTATTTCTCATTGTGATCGTGATTGTGCTTGATTATTTGTAATTGTTGGTTGGCTCGTATACCACGTATGGCATGAATACTAACTTTGATTGACTTGGGTACCGCACCAGTTGACTAACAGTTTGTGTGTGGATCCCATGAGATGATTGGATATGTGTGTGGATGGTTTCATGAAAGGACCAGATTTACCTTTTTATAATGTGATGTATGCTTATTTGGTCCTTGAGTGGTCGGGGTTACTTGAAAGATGAGTTGGACTTAGGTATGACTGGTATGTAATCATGTGGAACATGTTACATGTGAATGTCAACTCAGTCTAAGGACTAGGAGTCCAGGCTATGTTATACTTATGATTATAATGACATTTTATTTGTTTATTGAAATGATGGTTACTAAGTCAGGCAAATGACTAGGGTCTGGTGCATGGTTTAAGTGTTGAGACTGGTTATAGTCGTAATTAGGTTATTTTTGCGGTTATTTTAGTAAAACCAAACCAAATAGTATCGGTTGTCAAAATTTAAAATCAAATCAAACCAAATACCATTTAAAAGGGTAAAAAATGCCCTTAAACTATGTGAAACGAACACAAATGATCTTCATTTATAATTTGACTCAAAATGCCCTTACCGTCAATACTTTTGTTCAAAAATGTCTTTTGTAGTCAATACTTTGGTCCATAAATGCCCTTATAATTACTAAATGGGTCAAAAATACCATTTTCTAAATAAATATTTTTTTTTCTTTTTAAACATATCTTCTTCCTAATTAAAATATTATTAAAGACTCTTATTCTTGTTTTCTTTCTTTTAAAAATCACTTTCACAAATAAAAATGTTGGAAATAATTTTTTCCCTCTTAATCTCATTTTATCAGTTAAAATAAAATAACTCCATGTATCCTTTCAACAAATTATATACGTCATATATATAAGATCATAGTATATTGTCATGACCCGAGTCTACACCCTGGACGTGACCGGCACTCGAGAACCATTGTTGGTCCCCAAGTGAACCCTCATCCTGGCTGACTACAAGTGAAAGACTTACTCAAGCAAAATGGAAATTCCATATGCATAATTGAACTTTAAAGTCTCAATTTAAAACTTAAATAAATTTCTGAAAATAACTAACAAGGACCTAAATACATCTTAATAAGAAAAAGAAATAATGAGAGACTCCTCAACTTTAAACTATCTATGAAGACTCTAATACTAGGATAGGTGTCAGGACAAAACCCTCGACAACATAACAAAGCAAGAAATACTTGTGAAGCCCTCCGAAAGTAAGAAGGCTCACCAAAGCTAGCTGAAGTGCAAATGGTATCAACGAAGCGCCTGTTGATGACCCTGAACACCTGTATCTGCATCATAATAAAATGCAGGTCGAATGACATTAGTACATTGAATGTATGAGTATGCAAGGAGAACTAAAAGCATAGATAATTGAACTGACCAGACTAAGAGAAATACTCACCTCAACTTGACTCCAATACAAAAGCAACAATAAGAGATGCAATGTTTAAAGCATTATAAAATAGAAGATATAAACTCCATGATGTATAAAGATACAATAAAATACTATTTACTCTTATTTGGGAGATTCTTTAACCGACAACCATCACTATGAGGTATGTGATGATACAGTGTCTCATCCACGCCAGAATTGTCCTATACCTTGTCGGGGTATAAAACATATCAACAATATGGATCCACTAAGTTATGCTTAAAAGCAATAAGGAGTCGTCTAAAAAGTACGATCCTTTACCCATGTTGGCTACATGGTTTATGAGGAATGTGAGTTGTCTGAATTCATCCCTAATCGGTGCTCCATACTACTACCAATAAATATTTATTCATGCTCAAACTATCCTCTTAAAAGAGGTAACTGCTCAAACTATCCTCTTAAAAGAGGTAACTGCTCTGAAATATCTTTGAACTAATAAACTTTTTTTAGAAATCAAAGTTTCTTTTTTCTCAATGTAAAAATGATATATTTGGGAATACTCAGTTCCGTTAAACTTTACTCAAAATGTCTCTTTAAACTTTCCTCAAAAACTCAATTTAAAACACGCATATTGGATTTAAAAAATTCTCAAGATTTATAACTCAAAATAGAGTTCATGCTGAAATATAGACATGAACGAATCAACTCAAGGATTCTCAATGACAATATAGGAACTCAATTCACAGAACTCAGAACTCAACGATACTACTCATCTTAAGAATACTCAATTCATAGGGTTAATGTTGAAATATAAACATGAACAAATCAACTCAAGAACCTCAATGCATAACATATAACAATTCAAAAATTAGGAATAGAGTTTCAAAAGGATCAAGAACTCAAGAACACAAAATCAACTCAATAAAAGCTCTTGAATTTTTTTCACTTTAGTTTGGAATGTAAATTTAGACTTGTGATTAGGACATGTAGGATCTCTCAAGGATTAATGGAGCCTATAGGAGCTAATACAAAGAAGAAAACTTAGTCATGATTCAAAGGAATACGTTCGGACAGAAGCATAGAAAGAAAAAGGACCAGGTGACCCTAGCGTACTGAGTGGCGCGTCTCCACATTGCTTGAATTTCAGAAGTCAGGCCTTGGCGCACTGTTGGCACGTCGCGCCAGGCCCTGAAATACTGAAGTCCAACCTTGGCGCTATGGGTAGCGCACCGTCCCAACCCTCTACCCAGAAAATCGATGAATTTTTCTTGTCAATTTAGGGCCCTAACTTGTTTAGAATTGAATGATTCCTCCTAAATTCTTCTTGATTCTCAAACCTAACACGAATTCATAGAAATTCTCATACAAGCCTCCTTGAAACATGACTCTTATCAAAGATCCACAACACACAAGAAATCGCAACCTCCATTGTTAAGAAATTGAACAAATATAAAAAACTACTCAAGAAACCTTTAGATACAACGATTTTGTGGGTAAATTAGATGTATGGAGTGAGGATGAACAAGTCCATCACTGTGGAAAGCCTTACATACCTGAAAAGAACAATGTTCTTGGCGAAAATCGACGGGATCTTGACGAACGCTCAAAATCCGAGGAACGACAAATAATGGTTTAGCATCCGATTAGATCCTTAATTGGGTGAGGAAAAACATGCTAAGCCTAGTGGGAAAAGGAAAAAACCAAAATACCTTTTTCTAAAACAGATGAAATGCCTTAAACAGAGAGGCTTCAATCAAACGGGCATAACTTTTTGCTTCAAGCTCAAAATTTAGCAAATTTGACGGCATTAGAAAGAGAACTCAAAGACCTTCAATTTTATAGCTCATGGGTTACCTAATTCTTTATGTGCTAAAAGATGTGGTCGATTGAAGTTGACCCAAAACTAGAAAAATGATGGTGACTCATACGAACTTCTATTTAGTTCTTTCGAAATCTAAGGTGTTACATATATTCATCATCAATTTTTATTTATATAAAAATAAAAAATAGTTATAATAACATAAGATTTTTTTTTGAATTGAAGTAGGATAAACATTTGATAATTTTAAAAAATATTATTAGAAAAAAAGTGTTAAAAAGAAAATAGTATATTTATTTGGAAAATGAGCATTTTTTAACCATTATATAACAATAAGGGTATTTTTGGACCAAACCATAAACAAAGAGCATTTTTGTTCACATAGGTTACATACATTTTTATCCTTTTCCCTTTTGTAAATCGGTTTGATTTGTATTGCGGTTCGATTTGATTTATTAACCATAATTATGAACAACCCTAATCCCAGCATCAATACGGTTGTTTAGACACCTAGATTGCGATAATAAAAGATGGAACTAAAAATGAGCCAAAATGGCATTGTGGGAACCACACAAGGAATTTTAAAATTGACTCCATCAATGAGTGTCAACTAGCTCAAGAAACTTGTGCTCTGAAAATGGGCAGAATCCAAGCTCAAACAAGGTCTAAAATAGATCATGCACCCAAAAGTTCAAAAAATCACCAATAAAATATTATAGTGGAAGAAATCGAGGGTAACTCACGGGTTAAACGTGAGAACAACGACCTCAACAACATCCAACACTACTCCCAACTCAAAGCAACAAATCCCACAAGAAATTGTCAAAAAATGAGCTCTCAAAGTTTCAAAAATAAGATGAAATAAAGAAGGGACTTTATTGATTTAATCATTGTTGGTGCGACGCTACTGAAGCAAAGAAATAGTCAGTAATGCGAGGGTAAATAGACTGACCAGCTCCACAGGAGCGCCTTGGCCCCGTAGGCGTGAGGTCATTGGTGCGACCAAGGCTCCACATGTGCAAACGTAGGCTCCGCGTGAGCGGCTACACCAGGTTTTGGGATAAAAATCTCAATACTCCATCGGACCTTCGAAATTAGTTTGGCGTCCCATCAATGCAAATCGAGTATTCTACTCAATAAGAAACAACATTTAGGACTCAACGAAATTATCAAAACTTTCAACGGAGGCCATCTCGATAAAAAAATAGGTCCCACACTCAAGCTCTATTTTAGTCATATGCCACAAGGTATCTCAAAATGAGTCTAGAAGTCTCGGGGCCCAAACCAAAGGTCTTACTAGACCAAACTCGACATTTCAAAGCTAAACGAACTAAGGTCGTGTACTTGAAGTTTTGACCAAAGCCAACTATTCAAACTTTAGAATCTCCATAACACAGAAATTCACACAAAACTTAACGAACGACCAGGTGACCAAACTGTTAGTCCTAGCAAGTCACAAATGACTTAGGGTCACTATTGAAAATCTCTATGTCAAAAATATCGAAAAACAAAAAAAGACCTAGAGAGTCATTACAAGTGGATGAGATATTGAGATTATGAGATATTTGGTATATGAATTGTGAGTCCCCATGAATCTTTGTCTTGGGAGCTAAGGCTCAACGAGGTGTATACAACAGGTGTGCGACTTTTTTGTACCACCACATCATCATCATATGCATTGCATTGGTTAATCTTATTTATCGATGTAATTAACTTCTCGATTCTGAAATTTGTGTGTAGAAGTATTTGTTTACTTTAGTCACGCCGTTCATATATATATATATATATATTTGTGGCACCGATGCTGATGTGAGACTTTTATGTATGCGGGTGGAAGCGCTTCGTTGGCACCGATGCCGATGTGAGACTTTTATGTATGCAGGTGGAAGCGCTCCGTAGTTTATTTTATAAGTAATGGTATTCTATTTTACTCAGTCGGCCTAATCTATTGAGTACAAGTGGATCGTACTCACCCCTTCTCCTGTAAACTTTTGTTGCAACTATTAGTATGAGTGGTACTCTAGACGGCTGATTAAAAGTGTTGGGAGAGTTGCTTTCGAAGTTATGATGAGATCCTGCTTTCGAATCATCATTTTGGTGCTTCGTCTTTCATTTCTGTTTTATGTATGTTTCAAAGGTAAGTGATGTATTTCAGATTCAACTATTGTATTATAATGTTCTTTGATGCTTATGATACTAGGTTTTGGGAATTCTTTATTGTATCTCAATTTTTCTGTGTTTATGGTCTGACTTCGTTCTAGAAGTCTCTTATGTTTATTTATCTCATCTTTGCTTCGGTTTATGCATCAGGCTTGGGGTTAGGATGTGTGCCATCATGACCTCAACTTTTAGGACGTGACACGATCCTATTTGTCAAAACTTTGAATTAAATAAATATAAAATTATTATTTTTATTTAATAAATTAATAAATTATCAAACAAAATGACTGATAGGGTCGGATTGATAAATTTTTTTAATGAATATGTACCTTGCCCATTAAATTATCCATTTTATCCGAATAAAAATTATTTGAAAAAATACACATGGTTTATAAAAAATAATTTCAAAATAAATGAAAATATAGAAATTTAGGAATACGATCGGTTTCTCCTCGATTTCTTTGACGGATCAAATGCCTCAATTTCTCTGAATCGGTTATTGAGTTGTTTTTAATAGTAATACTAGAGATTGAAATTTAATTAAGATTTCAATCACTAATTGTGGGTTTCCACTCTTAAGTATTGTTTAAAAACTAGATGATGTTCTTAACTTGATTTATAATTTTTTTATTTCCTTTCCTTGTCCAACTTTTAAAATAAAGTTAAAAATAAATAAAGGTTTGAGATGACTTGTGGTGGAGAATTATTAAACGAAAGCAACTCTTTTTGAAGTCAAATTTGAAATCGCCTGTTCTAGGTTGCCTTTTAGAAATTTTCAATGTTCAATAAATTAATCTCTTCAATTCAAAATTAAGCTATTAAATATTTAGGGGCATATAATCATAAAATCACTATTTCAAGAAATTCAAAAACAATAAAAAATTATTTTTTATTTTTTTTCATTATATATTATTCACAATTTTTTTTATAATTCTAATTTATTTCATTCTCAAATTCAATTCTAATTTTCAAGTATAAACTTTTACGTTAAAAATAAGAATTATTTTCTAATATTCTTACGATAAAACAACTATTTTATTAAAATAAAACAACTAGGATTTACAAAAAAATCACGAGACAAACAAAGTTGCGTGCGTGTCTTTCGTATGTTCACTTTCGTCGGCAGACGCGTGGCATCTTTTGGGACCCACATATTATCAGTCTAATTATAGTATTTTATTAAATAAGAAGTATTTTTTTGAATATTTTTCCATTTAAAAGTGAAGTGGAGCCCATTTGTTAGGTGATTTAAGATTTAAGCATAATTAACTTTAATTAAGTACATTCAACTGCCTAAGTAATTGACAATTCTAATTTCGGCCGTTACACAACTAACACAAAGTAATATAGAAAATGACTTTGTTATTAATTGTTAATAATAAAATTAAAGTACTCTATTTGAAAAAAAAAAGTTATTAGATCCAATATTGCTATATATTTTAACGGTATCTATAAAAAGTGCTAAAATGTAGTACTTGCTGCTAAGCTATTCCCTTCCGTCCAACAATAATTGTCCACTATATTATTTGGAATGTCCAACAATACTTGTCTATTTTATGAAATTAAGATAATTTTACATTTTCTAATTTACCCTTACCATTAATTATAGTCATTTCCCTGTTACACTTTTCAAGACATTATACTCCCTCCATTTCATATTAATTGAATTGTTGAGACATTTTTCATTTTTCAAATTAACTTAATTGTTCAATTTTCAAGACTACTTTTAGAATGTTTTCCAATTTTACCTTTCATTAGTTAGTATTGGAATTAGTTATTAATTAATATTTAGTTATTTTAATCATAATTTTGATAATAATTAATAAGGGTAAAAATGAAAAGTTAAGCCTAATTTATGTCTTAATCTTCTTTTCTTAAAGGGTATGAAACACCTCAACAATTCAATTAATATGAAATTGAGTGATTATTTATTATATTCAAAGGGTGATATAGTAAAATTACTCTTATGTTTATAATTTCTTAAAAAGTGTGCAAAGTCAATATTGAACAAATATTAATAGATAGAGGAAAAAATATCGTTAATTAATTACTGTTAAATATCATTTTTGATGTATTGCTTCTCGAACGTTAAATGACTATTTTGTTATCTCTTCAATTCATATATAGTTTTGAGTCTACAGAAAAGTAATTAGTTTAACGAAAAATAATTTATAATGCAACCTGTTAGTCACGAGTATTGTCAGTTTAATATTTTTTTATAGAAAAGTTGTACTGGATGTTTTAACCAATACGAACTTATTTGACTAATTGTCTTCTTTATATTTGCTAATTAAATATTACATATTCTCATATTAATGTTGAACAATTAAAATTAAACTTCATGGATTTGGTAAATATTTAACTATAAGTGGTACAACTAAGCTACAGAGCTTAACCATAATTGCTTAGCTTATTTTTAGTAAAAATAAAAATCCTCATAAAGAGAAACAGTTGTCAATAATAAATTTTATGGTCCAACTTTTAATTTCTTTCCAATTACGATTTCATTAATTTGACATTTCTGGAATATTAATTTTGTTAACTCTTGTTTATTTTAATTAGGATAATTAATTCGGGCTCAAATAAATTTATACATGCTGATTGAACTAATTAAGAGCTTGTTGGATGACTTGTCAATATGTTGAAAAACCATATCCTTTCTAAAATATAAGTAAGTATAATAAATAATAAGTAACATATTCTTTTAATTTGTATATTGTTTATATTATACTAGTTTGAGCGGCAAATAAATTGCATTCATGAATAATATGGTACTTTATAATTTAAGGGTATAAAGATATCATTTACTTTTGATTCTTGAAAAATAATAATAAAAAGTATGTACTATATAAAATGTGATAGCGAGAAAAAGATATTTAGTAGTTAATATAAAGGTACATGCAAAATAATATTTAGGATAAACACTTTCCTCTTTCTTTTCTATTAGCTCAAAATATTTTTTACTTTTTTCAAAATATTATTTTGGAAAAAATTTCGGATATAGATTTATTACAATTTTTTGAAATTCATGTCCATACAAAACTTGATTAAAATTATTTTTAATTAAAAAATAATAATTTAAATTTCACATTTTTTATGTACAAATGACCTCAAATTACTTCCTATATTCCTATGCAATAATGGCGATGAACTACTTGGGATCAGTAGAATTCGAAAACTACAAAACCAATTGATTTCATATTGAGAACAAGATTCATAGCAAAGACCACAATAATTTGAAAGATATCTTGAGAATTTTTTTTAGCATAATTATATCTTAATTGCACCCAAGTTTATTTGAAATATTCTAATAGTGTAACACCATCAACTTTTTGATAAAAAGAGGAATATGACTTTATTTTCTTATTTCAGGCTCACAGAAAATGAAAAGAAATATATTATATTTGATCTCTAAGTCCGTATATAATATCATGAGAGGGTCATCACTGATAGAAATGAGATAATGTTAATTCATATCCAAATGATCAAGGAAACATCAATATGTACATTCACTATGATTTGGTCATTTGACAAAACAATTTATTCTATCAAAATAGTAAAACTGAATGCAATAAAGAATCAAACACGTGTTTTCTTTTAATCACTCTATCAAGACATACACTCATAAAGGGTCTCAAGATTCTCAATTTCATTTTTTTAGTGTATAGAAATAATGCGAGAATGGAGAAAGATCAAGCTTAGTCACTAGTAGAGCAAGTCTTTTCCACATGTTAAGTTGAATATGAATAAACGAATGCAACCTTAACTAAAGAGATCAACCTATGCCTTTGAGTTGAGGCTGCTGGCGACACAAATTAACTAATTCTGATCAACATTTTTTTTTCAAAAACAAAATGAATACGACACTTTTCTCAAAAGTATCAGAGAAAGTATTTTCTAGTTAGATTTCATCAATAAAATGAAAGTACCATCTTTTTTTTTTTTTTTTTTTTCTGTCAACTAGAAGAAAAATTAAATCCCAAAGAGTCCTTCTTTATTTTACTATTTTAGAGGGTGAAGATGAAGAGGAAGAAGGGAAGGAAGGAGGGTTACATAGAACGACAAAGTGATTTATGATTGAATCTCAAATACATTCTCATTATTTGGTAGATACAACTCCATGACTTATTTCAGATTCACTATGAGCTTTGGTAACAACCGTAGGAGATGTGATGTTTATACACTCATTTCAAGGGGGGCAACACTTCTTAGGTTAGGCCTCACATTTCTCCTATATACCATGTTCGTATGGTGACATGATGTTCTACATGAATCCACATTTAAAGAATATCATATCAAAGTCATACAATTTGGACCTTGATATAGTTCAATTTTGTTTATCGTATCAAAAGTAATGTTCTT